>JAVJAQ010002947.1:269909-283935 GCA_032362365.1 Zygogramma bicolorata
ATGTGCTGTACTCGTTCAGTTACGTATTGCTAACTTGCATTATATATATAGCCTTCTTCCTTGGTATACAGTCCGTTTTTTTTATGTCGTACCACTATTGGCATCTCGAAAACGGTAAATGATACGAACTTGATTAAATTAGACAAAGGTTGTCTATTTTAGTGAACAATGAAACGATGTTTCCAAATCGAAAATATCACGGACCGTTTCTGAGATATACGGGGAAAACCGAAATGGTCCATTTTCGATTCTTTGTGCTAGCACCTCTTTTTTCAGGAATATGGAAATGTGTTCAGGAAACTTAATTCTCTGTTTTGAATTTGTTTCGATGTACTGTGCTTTAATTTTTGATACGACGTTTCTTTCTTCGGGGCCACCCTCAATTTTATTTTTTCAAATACGGACCTGTACTTTTTTTCCTGAATTTGAGTCGTCCTTGTCTTACCCAGTTCAGATATGTATCTTATCTGATATTTATTTCTTCGTTTCTGCCCATAAATTCCATTATCAAAGTCCGAACAATGAAAATCCTCCCCTTCGGAATACGGTCCTGATTTTATTTTTGATCTTATTTGAAAAGATATTTGACTTCAGTTGCGAGAATGAACTTCAAAATTTGCCTAGGATTTGACACATAAGCAAAATGATTCTCGCCTATTTGACAAAAAAATGTATAAAATGAATGTTTCAATCATTCCTAGTTATTCCTCTCAATTTTCATTTTCTATCTCATTGGATTTGATCTCGATTTTATCTGAAGTATCCTACCGACTGCGCCATGTAGTATTATTTGTTTAATTGTTATTATTGATAAAATAAAATATACTTTAATTTTTGTGGCTTTTATTTTACATCCTCACACGTTGCAAGTTTTACAATGAATCTCCCTAACCCCACTTCTTCTTCTGTCATGTCAAACACACCCAAGATAAAGAGTGCGTTCAGCAATGACAACTATTACTACACTTTGTCTTTGTCAAATATTTCTGAAGGAATATTCCTTGTACTTCCGAAACATGTTGTTTCATGGTTTTGGCTCTTGTACACCTGACGAGTAAGCACTGATGATGACTTTTCATTCGAAAGCGCTCTGCTACAATTTTCATACATGTTTTTTTCACAAAAGTTCTACTTTCTCCAAGAATGAATATTTTCACTTCACAGTTTTGTTGTCCTGGCAAGCCCCATCAAAGAAGAAGCTTTTTCATAACCAGTCCTTATTTCATTTTTGAAATGTGAACATCTGGAATTTTCCAATAATAATGGTTGCTGCAACAAACTGCATGGAATCATTTGCTTCTATTCCTTAAGACTGTTCACGTTCTAATAGTGTACGAGGGAGAATGTTCCACTGATTCTCCATGCTTATCTATAGTGTTGTCAGTTTAGAATTGAACAAATTTATCTATATATTAACAAATAATAACTGGAATTGTTTCATCTTATCAATCCACCCATATTCTGAAAAAATGCAATCGACACACTTTAAAACATTCTCGTTAATACAATTACAATATATACCGAGACAAAAAGTAAATGATTTCTGTTCAGAAGAAGAATTTTATTTTTTGCCGAGATTAGTATCCTGTTTTTCCACAGTCACTGGAAAAAATCCATAAAGTGAACAAGAAATGAATATTTTCAAGATTTATTTCAATAGATATTGTGTTTCAAGTGAGCACTGCACATAAACAAATTTCATACTGTCGATCATTGATTTTCAAGATATTTGCTAAGGTTCATATTAATTGATTTCTTCGTAACTTTGGAAATGATGAGATACAATTCAAATATAATTACCAGGTACAGTTTTCTTTCCCTCTTAGAAACTGGCTGAACTCTGACTGTTTTCCAGTACTCAGGGAAAACACCCTAGTTATACGAAAAAATGAATGATTCGTAAAGTACTGGTGTCAACTCGGGGGCACACACTTCAAGAACAATTGCTGGGATCCACAAGCTTGATTCGTCTTCAGGTCCATTAAAATATTTTTATATTTTGTTGGTAAAAAATTATTTCAGGCATCTGACTGTCGGCAGGCGTGATATTCAGGGTAACTTTTCTCGATAAGTCCAAAGTGGAATTCCTAGGAGAAATATGTGTAAACATATTCGCTTTTTAATGGGCAGTGGTAACTTGCGATCCATCTTCTTCGGTTGAAGGGGAAAATGAACTGAAAGTGAAATTTTTGGCGACAGCTTCAGCAAATAACCTAAACGAACAAGAACCGCTTGGAAGTTCAATGAGCCTTCAACGAATTCTATGTGTTTCTTTGGAAGCTTCAATCGTTCCACTACACCTATTTCTAAAGTAAACATACTCAGATCTTGTTTCTGAACTTGGATTTTGGCTTGATTCGAGGTCATAGTTAGTCTCGATAGACAAGATCGTTAATTTTCTTCTCTAGTGAATAGGGTGCTTTCTGTTGCCGCTGTACCTTGGAACTCAAACATTTTTCTCTTTGTCGTGGTTGATGAAACACATCGAAATCTTCCTCTTAGAAGCTAATCGGCATCGACTTCTTTTTTATGAATTCTTCATTCAACGTCGGCCTATTTTCGCTACCAAGGCCAATTACCGATGCCGGTGAGCACACTTCCCCCAACCGGAAATTTTGCCGAACCCTCTGGTATTCCAACCAGAGGTAGGGATCTTTAACGAGCCCAACATCCATGGACTCGGGACCGACGGCTTAACGTCCCCTCCGAAGGACGGCATATCCTCAATATATCTTGTGCTCATTGATATATTGTCTGCGAGCTATGATATGCTGCAGCTATATGGGCTTTTGACGCGGTCTCTTCCTGCATGAGGTTACCCATCCAAGTACTAACCGCGCTCGGCACTGCTTAACTTCGGATATCGAATGACTGTCAATCAGCCTAAAGAGCTGGGCCGTGCCCCTCATCGACTTCTTGTCGAACCTGATTTTCATTTTGTCGCTGGTCATCTCCAATTGGACTTGGCAAAGTGGTGGTCAGTCCTCAATCTCTTCTCCAGGTCTGACAGAGACACATCTTCAGTTTCATCAGCCCCAAGTTTGCCAAACATCAAATTGTCCCCGTTGTGTCTCCAGATATCTTAGGGTAACCCATGCCTGGAGATTACATTATGCAGAGGAGCTACATCAACCGTTTTCGCTACCTGGTTGGGTACAGCTACTAAAAAATAACAACAACAAAAAAAGTTGAAATGGATTTTTTGGTCAATAATGAAATTAGGGTTTCATTGGTCGAAGAAAATAATGTTGCTACAAAGAATCGAGATATCGAATATGAAATATTAGTTAAAGAATATTGAATGAAGAAATAAATAAAATAATATTCTGACAAGAAAATTGATATATCGAATGTGAAATATTAGTCAAAAAATTCGAATAAATAAATTAATGAAGTAGTATGAATGAATGTTGAAACCAAGTTTCAAGTTGAGTGCACTCACGACGCGACGTTTCGGTTGCTAGTATCCGCAATCGTCTTAGGGTGATTACTATCGTCATCACCATACACCGGAAGTGTACCGATTAGCGTGCAGTTGTGGTTCTGTCTATATCGAAGCCACAAAAAGGAGCGATCAACAGAACACAAACGGAGTTGTCGGTGGTGATAAAGAGTGATGTTTTTAATTTCAATGTAACGCAAGGACTGGATAAACCTACGAGGTCATAGGAAATCACCGGCATAAAATCAGAAAAGATAGTCTCAACATCTATATAACATTGATGCCAGCGGTTCGAAACACACGGACTCTTTCAGTGAGAGATGAGACCCATCTTCTGAACCAGTCTGACCCCAAAAACCGGCAGATCACGGCTCAGAAGTATTAACCAATGCACTTTTCCGTTCAGATCATATCCACTCCTTTTCCGCCACAATATTATGGTATGGTCTGGAAAGTATTATTTTGTCATTTATGTTAATGAACGATTTTGTGATCGACACAATCGAATGCCCTTGTTTGGTCGCAGAACACTGCAGCAGACATTGTTCCAGCATTGATATCCACGTATTGTACTGAGATAGTAGCCTTATGACGATCTCCACACACTTATTTCAAGAGTGGACTATGTCGTGTCAGCGACAGGCGGAATCTAGGCCGTTAATGCCCTTTTGTTCAAGAGCTAACCTCTTCTTCAAAAGTATATTCATCAGAGTGTTTATGACACCACCACCTTGTCGTTCGAAGGATAGCATACCGACAAATTAATATGTTTGTAGTACTTGTGTATAAAGGGTGGTTTTGGCAGCACGCTTCTGGAATTGTAGGTATTCTGAGGTAATATCTCAGGAAGCGTGACACGTTTTTAATAGTTGAACATTTGTATCAGAACGTTTGACGATTTTAATGAATCGTCAAGCGTTTTTATAGAACGTTTACATCGAACGTTTTCAACAGAACGTGAGGCGTTTTTAACGAAGCCTTTAACGCTCTTACCGGCTGTGTATATATAGAAATGATTTTGAATATTTTTGCAGTTGAATGTGAAATATCATGAAGGTTAGAAGTATCGAAATCTTGGATTTCGTTAAAATTTCGAAGGAAGCAAACATGGCGTACTGTTACCCAATTCTTTTCGTGCAATATTTTGCGCTCCGAGTGGGCATGGAAAAACCAATGCAATGTTCATTCAACCCCAATGGCGTCAAATTTAAAAGTATCTACGTGTACTCGAAATCGTTGTTTCAACCTCAATATTAAAGGCTGCAGGGGGTCATAAAGAAAACAAAGGTATGGGCTACTCTCCGTTAAAAGACGTTGATGAAATAATCGATCCGTTTGAAGCACGAGGAAAATCCATCTTCTTTCTCGATGTTGTAACCTGCGATACACAAAATGAAATTGACGCTGCCTACCCTTGTCAAAGTTTATCAGAAAGTACCAAACAATTGATACGGGATAACTGTAAAGGTGCGTACTCACAGAGCGAACGATGCCCAAACGAACAGTAAACTGCGAATTTGAATTCGGTGTACGTTGAAGCGAACGCAAAGCGAATGGCAACTTTACGTTCGGTTCGCCTTCGCCGTCGTTCGCTGGAAAAGCGGTACACAAAGAGATTCGCTGTTTGGTGTGGACGGGATTCGCGATTTCTAGTTTCATTCCGAACCAAACGTCAAATTTTCGTTGAAATATTCAGATGTTTTTCAAACAACTTCAAACATGTCAAGTCAAGACATAATGTTATAGAATTCTTCACATGTTTGCAATAAATGGAGTCGAAGCCAAATGCCCAGCGAAAAGGGAACTTTTCAAGCACTGCATTCGGTGCGGAGTTCACTTCATCGAAACGAAATCGACGAATTGCTGCATAACGAACTCCGAACTTACGTTGTTCGAAGTTTGCTTTTCCTTCAGCCTTCGTACGCACCTTAACATTATCATTATTTTCGAGCAGGATGTCATGAATTTGAGACAAATTTTAGATGAATATATTCCTCCTGACTCATCATATGCAGAATTCAAGGACATATGCTCAAACAGATTGAAGGAAAAATTTGGAACTTCAGTCATTGTCAAAGCCTCCAAGGAATACATGAAGAAAAAAGACTTTGAGTTTGTATGGTATAATGATTCGGAAATCATGTTGATTTGTCATATTAATGAATTAAAAAACTATATGACCCCCAAAATGAATAAGTAATTAACTATATGAATATTAGAAGTGTAAGAAATAAGCTAGATGAAATGCAATGCCATGTGGCATATAACGACTGTAATATACACATATAATATTGACTGAGACATGGTTAAGAGAGTGGGAAACACATACCGTTGAACTCAAGAACTATCACGCAATACATTCTCGTAGAGAAGGATTAGTCAGGAAAGCGTCAATATATGTAAAAAATTATATGCAAGTTCAAGAAATAGATAGATCGAAAACTGCAAGTAAAACGAATTGGTTATGTATTGAAATTAATAATGGTATGAATCTAAAACTAAGTGCAATATATAGACCCCCATCTTATTCGTAGAGCTAGAAAATATACTATCATTGTACCAAAAAAAAGCATCTGACAATTGGAGATTTTGATGTGGATTTGTTAAAAAAAGTCACCAGTTGTTACTGGATATAAAAATACTCTGGCCTTGAATAACTTTATTATATCCAATGAAGTAACTGAAAAAAAGTGCAATAAGAAGTATGGGTGATAGTCAAAGCATTATTGATGTTCTCTATGATAAAAATAACGAATCTAAGTATACTTTTAAGTCAAACAAAACCTCCTCTCTGACCATAATTTGAGAATAAATACTAGGATCCCTAACGTACTCTTTTATAACAAAATTGAAAAACATTTAAAAAATATAGATTATAAAAAAAATTGTAAATGAAATGAAACAAAAAAAAGCTTCGTCGTTTCAAGTGCTGCCTGAGACTATAGTAGAAACAATAAAAAATATATAAGTATAGTAAAACATATAAAATCCGTGAAAATAATGGTTGGATTAACCAGGAGTTTCTTGAAATGATGAAATACCGGGATATCATTTCGCAATACGCAACATAAAAATACACGGAATGAAATAAATAATAAAATTAAAATATCAAAAATAAATATTTTTTAAATCAGTGGGCTAAAAAAGCATCCGATCCGAAAAAACGATGGAATTTTATAAACAACTTCTTGAAAAATAAACAAAATAAGACAGAAAAAACTTCTCTGCTAATAATTAATAAAGAAATTACTGAACTGAATAATATAACCAACTATTTGCATAATCAGTTCTCAAGTGCTGGCGAGCTAATCGCAAATAACCTAAAAACTAAAGAATGAAATCCAAAATGAGAGACCAAACGGACTACCGAGCTTTGAACAAGTTATATCTTTAGAGATATATACCTCAACGATGGCAGCTAAAGATCAAATTTAAAAAAATACAGCACCTGGACATGATTCAATTACAGTACAAGATTTTCTCAATCTTAAAACTATATTACTTACGGTAATTACTAGACTTGTCAATAATGCCTTGAATAGTGGTAACTTTCCTGAGGAACTTAAGGTAAGCAAAATTACTCCAATCTTCAAATCAGGAAGGAGTAAATAATTATAGACCAATGCATGTATTGAGCATTTTTTCTGAAATAATGGAGAAAACTATAAAAAAAAGAATACTAAGCTATCTAGATCGGTATATTCAAAGTGACGAGTACGAGTGAGGATTTCTCAAAAATAGCAGTACTTTAAGCACAGAAGTTGACCTTGTAGACTGTATATCGAAATCAATGGATAATAAAGAAATGACTATTGAAGTTTTCGTAGACCTACAAAAGGTATTTGATGTAATTAATTTGAATATCTTATTGATGGAAATGAAAAAAATGGGTTTCTATGCAAATTTTGAATTTAGTGAATTCACTTCTTGTTCATTAAATATCAGAAAGATTAAATATATATTTACTAAAAAAGATAAAACTGTTGGAAATATACCAATGAAAATAAATAATCGTGTACTTGAAAGGGTAAATGAAATTGAATATCTATGACTAATAACTGATGAAAACTTAAGATGGAATGATCACGTGACCCATATAACTGGAAAGGTAATGCCAATGATATCCTTAATATTTAAATGTTGAAAATACTCATCAACTAAGTCAAAAACAATGGTATACAATGCTTTTTTCCTATTTCACCTTAGATATCTGCAACCAATGTGTGGAAAGGGTAATTTTAATAGAATACAAATATTACAGAATGAAATCTTAGAAATATTATATAATTATGAACGACTCACACATGATAATGACCCTGTAGGAATCAAGTACATTTAAACTAGTCTTGAACAAAAAAATGTTGGATTATTTAACCCTATAATTGACGCAAGAACATACCATCAGAAATAAAATCTATAAAAAATTTGAGACCTTTGTAACAAACATCAAAGAGTATTTTATGAAGAAAAAAATTGAATATTTCTGATTAAAAAAAGCGTAGGTATGTTATATAAATCAAAAAGTCAATTTTAAAGAACCTCCAGAGATGAAATATACCATTGTCTTCTTCGACCTACGATATATAGATATAATAGCTGTCTGGTTTATCCTTTATTATGTAATACCAAAACCTAGCTAGCCAACTATGTCAATTAATGTAATAGCATGATTTTAAGGCACAAATTAGATTCACACCTTCCCTTAATATATAATATGTAATATTGAAACCCAGTGATGAATAGTAAGAAGATATTAATCAACTAGACAACATGTAAACAAACTCTAATTCTCGGGGAGAGTGCTAGAAGCACTGAAAGAGAATATGTGATATAAATGTTCCTATCTTCGAACTGAATGTTTAATAAAGTTTTGAAAGAAAAGGATTTCTATATGAAAAATGGCTGGTGTCGCTTGGGGTTTGACAATTGCTTGAAAAAGGGAAGCCCTTTAATATTCAAAGAACGCCGATTGATTCAGGGGATAGGAGACAGTCCCTTTTTGACATCGTAATATTATATTGTTGGAAAACTAACAAAGTAATTTGATATGAACACCCGCATCTTTCTGTCTGACTTCAAATAACGGAGAGAGTTTGTAAGGCCTTACGGGCTTCAAAATATGCCTTATTGTGTTTCTTGACATTGGAATGAGACAAATTCTTTGATACCGGTTAAAATAGAATCTTGCGACCTTATGTTGAAACAGAGAGTTGCAAATTAGGGCTCTCCCTGTCATAAGGAACATCATATAATTCGATGAATTTCGGCACACTGAAAGTGAGTATTCTTCCATGAAACATGAAAACATATCATCGATATGAAGTGTCCTCGTAGACCCTCGTACCTTTTCGCACTATTACCCATTAAAATTGTTTAATTTATATTAAGCCGAAAGAGCAAAGTGATAAGAGCTTTAGACAAAAATATATAGACCCTTCAATAACCCCTCGAAACCGCAGCCCGTAAATTTCATTATATGTTGTTCATTAATCGCGCGGAAAGTCATTGTCAGAACCGCAAAATAACTATTCATTGTGTTGCCAGTATTGGAGAAACCCACACAAAATAATTCATCAATTATTACTCAGGAATTGATAATTGATTGTTATCGAAACCTCAAACTTCAAATTACATTCAACAACAAGCTGATATCAATTTCCAAATTTCCTGTCATAGTGGTCACAGCAGTTATCAGATATCATCATCAATTTTCAAAGTGAAAATTATCAATGTGATCGATGAAACCCCATGTACCACAATCTAATTTAGAAAAATGTAAAAGGTGTTGTGGATATACAACTCGAATCTATAAAGATAAATTTACCAAAGGTAATGAGAATTATACTTTTTTCGTCACTGCCGAGGTATGGGAAAATGAAGTTCTACAAACAAAAAAAAACAACTTGAATCATGAAATCATATATTATTATATTATTAAATAACTGATACAATTGGACGAACCTGGATAATAATTCATGATGTATCAACTTGAATACACCTTTTCAAGTAGTTTTCACTAGACAGTTCACAAACCGTTAGACATGTTTCACTTTACAAAATCGGTAGTACTCTAATATTCCTGAAGTAGCCATTTCGTAGCGGTTTAGTGAACGGTCTAGTGAAAATCAAACGGTAGTGTCTTCATTTACGATAGATTATTGAAAAAAAAACTAGAATTAATTCAAGGGTCCCTTTGGTTCTTAACAATTTCCTATTGAGCAAGGTTCAATGTTATTATAGGTTCCATTATTGAAAACAATTATTCTCCCGTTCCTTTGACTGTAATGATAGCCCAATGGACATGACATTATTCTCGGAACTCCCATATCACAAAACACGTATTTGTTGCAGTCGCAAATATGGGCTTTATCGTAAAACATATCTTTATATTCACAATAATTTTCCGGTATAACTAAATCCTCTTCGAATTCGCATCGTTTCGTTGCTTCATGGAAGAAGAGCGCAGCTGGACAATTGAATGTATATGGTCTATCACCAATGCATACTATGAACCTTGTGCAATTTTTTCTATCCACTAGTGGAGTGTCTGGAGGTAAGGATGGGGACAGTGGACAACCATCTGAAAAAAAGCATATCGGTAGTATTATCTTCTGATCATCTGATGATTTTGATGTTGGGAATCATAATTCTATTTTCTCCTAGAGACAAGAAAAATCTGAGTCAGTAGAGAAGATTCCGGCTGTGAATTCATCGATATCTTGTCAGGAATTTCCTATTTTAGTGCATTGAATATTTTAAAACAGAGTCCAGTGGCTTGCGGTAGTGATTTTTGACCGCCTACCCAAAATCCAATGGAACCAAACACCAAATTATCGAAAGTACCCTCAACCTCATCTGTCACTAGATGTTCAGAATATTTGTTATATCTCACAAACAAGTAAAACGAGCTTTCATGGACACTCCACTCTTTCCTCTTTCTTTCCATGAAAACTTAGGAACTGAGGCTATAGAAACGTTTAGATACGTAGATGATGATCCCGTCATATGTCCCCACCGCTCCAAAACTCTTCATAATTTTATCGAATCACCTTCATGCGAATGAAAACCACACAATGAAATTCAGTTCCTCACTATTCTCAAAATATTATAGCTCCCTTAGCACACGGTCTACAGTCTACAGATACCTGAGCGCTAACTCCCACCACCTTTCCAGCACAGACTCATTTTGTTCCGAAGTCTCTTAGCCACAGATCCATCAACTTCACAGACCTCCATAATAAGCCACAAGAGCTGACCAAACTTAAATCAGCCCTCCTTCAAAATGTTATTCTGGCTCCAAAACAGATCTATCCGTCGTCAACATTCTCCCCCATTTAGATCAAAGACGACACAACAACGAGACCCACAAAGCTTCGTTTCCATACATTAGGGTGGTACTGACAAAATAAGCCTCATTCTGAAAAACAGGACTTCCAAACAATATGAACTACGAACAGTCAAATTTTCACACTACTTCCTACTTCGTTGCCCTGAAGACGAAATTTTCAATGATTTCCAGGGTTTATATGAAAATCCATGTTCCGATTGTCATAAAACATATTTATGTCGGCCAGACCAACATGCGTGTAGTCAGTAGAGTAAATGCACATAAACTTGCTGTCCGCAGCTCAGACTCATTTTCAGCTCTTTCTGAGAATAATCAACAGACAGGACACTATAGACTTTGCAAAAACCGAAACCGTCGCCACAGCGAACATACTACGAGCTTGGATAATTTGCGAGGCCATCGAAATCGAGAAGCGATCTTCCTCTGTGACAACACCTGTATCAAAAACTCTGGTTTACTTTACCGAGCTTGCGCTTCTGCTGAAAAGCTTCTCTAATGTATTGTTTTTTTTTCTCGAATAACATTACAAATTATACTCACAGCAAAAATGAGTAAAAAGCAATTAATTAAAAATATAACGTGATAAACAGGAGTGTATACATCTGTTGGTAAAATTTTTGATTGACAAATGTCATACCTTAAATGTCATTTCTCATGCCTATGATGAATTGATGGGATAATCATTAATTCTTCAGAGATATGTATTTATCGATACGATCTTAATTATTATGTTTCTGATCTAGTTCCAGTAACTATAAATGTTGCTGAGATTATAAATCTCAGTTTCTTTATTCATACGATTTGGAGACAAATTCATTTCGACCATTTCAAGAAGACGTAAATTTTAATATTAGGGTAGTAATTTGATTTATTTCTTTTTTCTATAGACAGTTGTGCTAATGCACATGATTTCTCATTGAGTTTTATATCTCCTTCATGCGATGTTATTCTATCATTAGGAATTCTAGATGTTGTCCCAATATAATTCAACTTACTATTGTTACAAGAAATGTTACAAATTATATTTGACTTTTTTGTAGTATCAGTTTTATCTTTCAATTTAGTCAACTTTCAAATTCTTCATGAATTCAATATTTTTTTGGCACATTGGAGGTTAAGTGGTAGAACAAACCTGTAGTGCTTCTTCACTTCAGTTTTGAACTTCGCCTTTTGGATGTTATTTTCTATTTCAGCCAATGAAGACCATTATTACTATTATTATTATTATTTTGATGTTTTATTCATTATGGAAAAGTTTTATGATATTTGAAGATAAATTTCCAAGATTAGGTGTAGATTTATAATAAAAATTGGTAGATGAATTATAATTACGTATATTTCTGTGGATTTCATTAGAATTTTTTTTTTACTATCAGTATTGGGAATTATTTAATTGAAAATTTTTCTAATATAGGAATTTCGATCAATATGTCTCTAAGAGGCCTAAGAATTTTTTGTTTGAGAGAAGGGTGTATTAATTTTTCTACCTTTTTTTTGTAACAGATAATCGAATTAATTTTCACTGATTCTCTATGAAAAGAATAGTAATTGATATATATTTTCCTGGGTTAGTAGGTAAGATATATCAATCAGTGATCAAGGAATTATCAGTTTCATATATAATTAGGCAATTGCAAAAAATTAGTCCGTAATCAGTCAGATAGGAAAGTTTTTACTCACGATCAAACAACTTTTTATCCAATTCTGGTGAAAGCTTCTATAACCCATTTTCAAAGTGCTGTAGCGCTACACCATCAATCCCAATCGCCTACTTCCTCCCTCAAAGTTGTAAATCAATTGGAGAGTTCAATAAGACCCAAAAATTTGGAATTGCCACATTTTTTGAATTTTCAAAACTGTTTTTCCAAAATAAGTGTTCCTCGATAATAGCTCTATACTCTTTGCTGGGGCTTACTGATCTCTTCGATCCATAATCGTCCCTGATACCATAACGTGTCCGTTATATCATTATTAGATATCGAGGATTAAGAACCAGAATGACGTAACAGAAGAAAATGCCAAAATGAGTTATCAGCATCAGCGCTAAATTACTTTCAATTACATCAGAAACTTTGTGCCAGAACATTGTGACAGTATGCTGCTACAATCTGCTAATTTTTGTTTGACGTAAAAATATTCTGACAAATTTCTTGAGTGCCAAAACAACGAATCATTTTTTACATTGATTTGACTTCTGGGAAATGTAAGAAACTGAGAGCTTATTCAACGTAACATATTGCAACGTTCAATTAGAAATGTTATGTTATACAAGGTACCTACCATATGAAAAGTTAGTGAATTGTTTTGAAGTCATTAGCCACAATCGTTGTTATTCTGATTATAATTATTATTGTGGGGAGTAATATATATATTATATATATACGAATAGACAGAAGTTTCGTATGGCTTCCACTACCCACCAGGATACGAGCACGAGTACATATATTCGATTTTAATAAACGATGTTTATTTCGTGATGTTTATTTCACAGAAGAATACAGAAGAGAAAAGCGAGGTGGACTGAGACAGAAAATACATGATCGAATTAGCAAACTTGCCCTCTCCAGCACAAATTCAGTTGCAGTCAACGCTGAGTACCACGAACAATATCTTTCGAGTTTTTACAAATCAACTATGAGTATGGTACTCTGAGAAAAAAACAGATGAAAGGGCCTAGGGGCTTCGAGTTGTGGAGACTGCTGGCAATATTATTCTGGAAGATATTTGCTCTGAAGTTTTCAACACAGCCGATTACCCTCCAATAAAGAATTTTTTGAGTAATGCTCGATCTGTTTTTCCTGAAACCCTCTTTCTTTCACTGCACACCATAATTTTGACGAACAAACGAGGCTCTTAAGATGAATGGAGGAGAAAGTGTCTTGCTCTAGCTCACGCCGTTATAGTAGATACGCGACCCAAATCTTTCCTATCTTCTATCATGATAGCAGTGGCAGTCTACATCCACAAAAAGTTTGGTTCCAAGCATTTACTGAATCTTCTAGCAGCTTTAGGATTGTCAGCTACTTATGAGGATGCAAATATACTGGAGGGGTCCATTGTTTTGCAGTCAGAGAAGAACACAATTAGAAAGTCAGTTCGTCCGTTCTTCCAGTATGTATTCGATAATGCAGATTTCAACGTTAGTTGGATGGGCATAACACCTTCCATGCCATGGTGGGGATAATGAGGATAATGACAGTGACTCCGCGAGAAGCCGTTATCAGCGGGTCCACGGT
>JAVJAQ010002947.1:288348-312118 GCA_032362365.1 Zygogramma bicolorata
ACACGGTATCCCACTTGCAATTGAGCTCATCATCTAAATTGATTGCGGAGGCTGGCAGGGTACAACTCATTCCCTACCATCGACCAGTGAATGGTGGTTTGAAGATCATTGAAGTTGTTGATATAAACATTGACCCGCACGCGACAATGTGCCATCCGCTGACGATATTGTTTGGCTTTATGGAAATGATTCTGGGTTTCCCTCATTAATTCCTGGATTGAATGGCTTTATGGAGCAAGGAGTAAGAAGTATGAATGC
Source organism: Zygogramma bicolorata (assembly GCA_032362365.1). NCBI lineage: Eukaryota > Metazoa > Arthropoda > Insecta > Coleoptera > Chrysomelidae > Zygogramma > Zygogramma bicolorata. Next base: position 288,607 of record JAVJAQ010002947.1, read on the forward strand.
TCCAATATTGTATGTCTTTCTTTTATCAACGCCCCTCCCAGCGACTACAGCACCATCTTCACATCCCTGCTTATTGCACTAGATAACTGTAAAGCAGTGGTGCAGAAAACCTGCATAATCAATCTATTCCAGAACCTATGAATGTTATCGTGAGATTGGTACGATTCCATTTCCTGATGTCATTTATGAAAGCTACGGAATCGATCATGGCAGGGAGTGGGCTGAAAGAGCTGTCCAGCACGATCTATGCTGGAAAGAGCGTTGAAAAGATAATGTCTTCCGCTCTCACATACTTTCTCATTCTGCCTTGGCTGGCTTAATCTTTGAGCGACTGAACATGGATTTTCAAGATGTGAGATGTTGAATAACGAGGTCAATTTCCCGGACAGATTAATCATTTTGAGAGCAAATGATGACCAAATTTTTCGCGTATTGACCGGCAAATTTTCAGAGATGCTGAAGACAATTGAGAGTCAAGGAACGACAGTTGCTCTTTGGGTACAATATTTCCGCATATTTACGCTGATGAAAAACTTCATCAAAGCAGAAAGAATGGGCTACTGGGATCTCTATTTTGGAGGTGTGAAAGAAATGATGACCTACTTTCATGCAGGCTATTTCACCATGCGTCGAACAGAAAAATTTTGGTCTAGCATTTGGTCGGATCTGGTTATCGAACAGGTCCTAATGAGGGCTATGTAGAACTATGGAGGATTGACGAGAGGTCGGAGATTAAGTCACAGCCTGCTCGCTCGGTGGACATTGGGAATGCTGTTTCCAGGAGGTCTGTGAACAAATTGAGACATTTACTGAGGCTTGAACATGAACCTTCGAACAACATGTGGACATGAGGCCCACTCGTGTGAAGAGGGATAACCTCGATGAAGAGAAGCTAACAGCATGGCTCTCAGAACACCTACCATTTCTGCGTACAGAGGATATAGTATCGCTAAGCACTAGAGTGTAGATAGTATCACTTAGTCACAAACTGGCATTACCGACTTGAGGAAGATAATGGAAGGGAATTATGAAGATGTGAAGCTGAAAAGAAAAGATAAGGTAACCACTATTGCTTCGTTTTCCTATACATTGAAAGTCGCAAATAAAAGGGTTGATCCTCTACCTCTCTCTCAACGGGTGTGAATCGCTAAGAGGTCTGACGAGCTGAGAGACTTGTTCGAGTACGAGCTTGCACCATTTCCCATCTCCCTTTTCACTGAAGAAGGCCTACGAGAAGGCACCAAGTCTTCATTGTACTCAACTTTTACACCTCAAAGGGGAGTCGAGCTTGTCAGCAGTGTAAGAGCAGTCATAGATGGGGGTATCTACTGCCCAAAATGTTTTGGCCCAAGGATGAGAAGGATATGAAATTATTCATGAATCCTAATAAGTCACTATTTTAAGTTATTTTTCTCTAAATAATCAGTGTTCTGAGTGTGTCGTCTCACTTACTCAAATTCCGTATCAGATTCATATTTTGATATCGGACAAACTTTGTTTTCAAATGCAATGTAATCCATGATCAATCTATACCACTCAAAGGTGTCAAACACTTCATTGTCTATATTTGATCAATTTGCGAAATTGTACCTATTATCATCAACCACATTTGGCACGTTGTGCAGAAAGTATGTGAATACGTCTTGAACCACTTCGACACTAACACTATTGTAGTTTTTGATGGATTCCCCACTGATGTTGTGTACCAAAGTACGAAAGCGGCTGAGCTGTGTCTTCGGGCATTCCACGAATTTTTTTTTACTGCTTCTACTATCGTCACCATAGATCAAGTATCATTCTTGTCCAACGATTTGAATGAGAAGAGCTTGATGGCCATGGTAATGACAATGATAGAAGTCAACGGAATCAAGGCTCGCCTAGCTGTAGAAGATGAAGATGTCACGTTCGTGACTACGGCCATTGCAAAAGCCCCGAATTATGTTGCGGTAATTACAGCCGAAGATCTCGACGTCCCTTTTCTACTGACTTTAGGGTCGACGGTTAAGATCATATGCTTTCAGAAGAGTGGAAGAGGGAACGCTCCCAGCGTGATGTACACTTCTGAATTGTGTAAAATCCAACCCAAGGACATTCTCTTTCTTCATGCGATACGCGGGTGCGACACTACCTCAGTACCCTTTGGGTTGGGAAAGAAAAAGGTGTACAGTAAAGGTGTGGAACAGGTGAGAAATTTCTAGTCTGGAATCGTTCTTCTGTCGAAGTTTCGGCTCCCATTTCGGAGCCATTCTTAAGACTTCTTCGTGACTTGGTGGCGAGGCCTAAGTCTCCTTAACCCCCAGCTCCCATCTTGACAAAGTGAAGTCTTCAGTTCTAAATGCTTCCCATTTATGATTTCCTTGTGTGATTCAGTTTGACAAACACAAATGAATTTCAACTCCCGTCTGAAAACTTCATGAAGTGTTGTTTCAATGCGTGGTATCTTTCTGGCGAGCCTCCCCCCCCTTTCCCAGAAGTGAGAGCGCCCCTGTCTGGCGGGTATGAAGAATCGATAGCCTGAGTGAGAAGGATATGAAATTATTCATGAATCCTAATAAGTCACTATTTTAAGTTATCTTTCTCTAAATAATCAGTGTTCTGAGTGTGTCGTCTCATTTACTCAAATTCCGTATCAGATTCATATTTTGATATCGGACAAACGTTGTTTTCAAATGCAATGTAATCCATGATCAATCTATACCACTCAAAGGTGTCAAACACTTCATTGTCTATATTTGATCAATTTGCGAAATTGTACCTATTATCATCGACCTTGTGCTCATTCGCTTAGAAATAAGGCACCAAAAGGTATCTGGCTCGTGTTCAATAAGAAAATTCCTGAGGGATTGAATCATCTCGCAACGTTCCAGATAATATTATCTAAAAAAAAATTATATTTATTGAAAATAAGGAACGAACAGGAGAAAATGCTTCGAAATAATGAGATATTTTGACGCTTTGAATAGAATTGGATATTTCTAAATTATTTTTTGTGTTATGAATTCATCCATTCATTTATGAAACAATTCTAAAATTACTAATGCCGAAAACATACGAATTCTGGTGTCACGTGCTGATATGGGATATATGGATGAAAAACCATTGTCGTCTACCATATTATGAACTGAACAGAAAGTGGCGTAGCTAGTGGTTGATATCAAACAATGACATATGCTAGAATCGATCCTTGCGGATTACCAGACCCAGTGTGTAGGAAATCAAATAAAATGCCGTCGACAACTATATAGAAAGATCAACCAGCTAGAAAACTTGATAGCAAAGCACCTATCCGAAATGGTGAGTCATATGATGACAGTTCAGTGAGAATTCTGATACCGAATAGCCTAATTGTTTTTCACTGAAAAAACTGATTCTACAAGTGTCTTATATCATTGGGCTGGAATTACAATACTATCAAAGTCACCTGATCTTCGATGTCAGTTTCAAAAAGATAACTATTTTCGACCAAAAAATCTCTCACTAAACTAAAGAAGTAGTCGATTTTGATGAAAATTACGAATTTTCTAAAATCTGAAAATTGTCAATGTTGGATCTGAATGGAAATATAATTGAAACTATGAAGAGAGTACGAAAAATTATAGACTCGCACTTGCTTATGAATATAGTAAAATTAATTATTCGATCTACCAGTTTATCGAATTTAGAGAAACGGACTTGTCAAAGTATTTGAAAGACATTCCAATAACAATATACACGATAAAATTTGTATTATATTGAGTGAAATTCATGTTGATTCTTTAACATATGATTTCAAAATGGTGTACTCCCCCCAAAACATTTAACAAACTAGAACAAAGCCATTCATGATAGAGAAACAAATAGATTATCGTCCGATTGCGTATATCGCAAAAAACTACTAGATTTCGTTGAATCATTAATTCAGTTAAGCAAGATGGGTCCATGGAAAAAAATCTATAGTAATGAATTTATCAACGTTCGATACTTGAATATCTGAGGGCATTGATTCTAGAACACAGTAGATTGCATTTACTTAGATTCTGCTCAAACGTTTGAAGAAGTCAATAATTTAAATTGCTAGTTAAACTGACATCCTACAGAACGAGTAATTACTCAATTTGATTTTCCATATCATACCTGAAAGAAAGATGTCAACATATTATATACGAAGGTGGTAACTCTCCGACATTTTGCCGGCTTGAAATATAGCTGTTTCAATTGTTTACTATGAGCAGACTATTTTGAAATGTACAGAAAATTTTAGCCTTCAATGAGAACATATTGACATAGTCCTTGAAAAATCAACTCACATTCATCTTATCTTGATATAATGTTATCACTCACAGTAAAAATGAAAATTGACAAAATCACATCTACACAATGTAAAACACTTTTCTGATACGGATCGAACAAATAAATGACTTTGGTGTTATATCTCGAACTGACTTGAATAACAAGCTGCTAGATTTTTTGTAACGTAACACAATTATTCACAGATGCAAGTATCGTGTGGTATGAGATCCTGAATGAAAAAGCATGAAACGATAGATGTTATGAAAAATAAATACTTTAGATACCGTCTCATTATATAAAAATTCAGCCTAGAAACCCCCGAACACAGAATAATCCTCATGAACTTAATATTCTTGAGTGAACTATTGCGGATTAGTAGATAGTGAATATTCACCATCCCAGGAGTTTGACCACAAGTACCCTTCCATATGAATGGAAATAATGCCCCTATCAATGGAATATGCAATCCATATAATATATAGTCACATATAATGAGGTAAGACATTTTCGATATCTCAACTAATAAACTAGAGATTCTTTCGAAAAATATAATGAGTTCATTCATTCAATGGAATCTGTAATGGAGTTTCTTTTATTCAGTCATTTCTTTCATTGACAGTCCTCTGCAATTCAGAAAAACTAAACATTGTTATCATTATGATTATTGATATCCCTTATTTTCATCATTATTATCACTTTACATATTGCGTTTGAGATAAGTACCTTGAAATGTTGAAAAACGAGTAATTACTTAACTCACAGGAAAAATGTAACAGTTTGTCTTAGAAGTTGAATGAATGACCAGAGATATAGTGGTCACAAAAGGTGATAATTACGAAATGAAGGAAATAAGGCTTTACAAGCCAGCCGATTGGAGAAAGTAAACTGTAGGACAAAAGAGAACGAACAGCGGGAACAAGTTAGTATAGACAAGGAAGAACAACGGGGACAATGGGGCAGAATAACTGTGAGAAACAAAAGAGAAAAAGAAGAAGAATTGATTTCAGAAAAAACAAAAATTGAGGTTCAACTGAATTATTTGTGTGAGCCTCTGTAACGGCAAACAGGATATATGAAAGCAGAACAGTCAAACATAGTTGAAGCCTAGGAAAGAGATGAGTGCAACTCGAAATTTGGCACACAAAAAATAAATGTTCATTGGATAATCTGATATTGTTTTGGGCACTGCTGCATATGCGCTCTCGGAGCTGTCGAGAAAGCCATGCATTTCACAAAATTTTTATATTTCTCAGTGGAATGTTACGAGGTGAAGAGAGTGAAGAAAGATAAGATGAACTATTTTCATAATAAGACCAACTAATACTGATGGAAAGAGCATCAACCTGAACCCAGTCGAGTTCTGATGACCATAATTCTTGAATGAGAAGTCTGATTGAAACACTAGTGGGAGCAATGAGCAAATGGATCGGATATACGAGCCAAATCGAATCAATTTTGAATGTCATCTTTTGCAATTGTGAGAAGGTGTTGCATGTGGCTGCAGGAAAGGTGGGCTAAAGTGATACGTTTTGTGCGTATTCTGCAATGGTGAATCCTGTGAAAATGTACCAGAAGTTGTCCTTGACAGTGGCAATGAAGATGACGACATACAACCTGCCGTAGCACAGATTCACACGGCAGACAACGGAGAAGACTGTGACATCGACAGTGTCGAAGATGACAAAGACACCATCAACCACCTCGAGGAAGAAGAAATGAACGAATCAAACTCAGACAGAAACATTCATAGATTAAGCCAACTGGAGATAACATATTTGAAAACAACGCGCTGTTAGCTCTAGCTCCTGTTGGTGTGAAAATGAGTTGGATTTACAAAATGTTATAATTATGTAACGAATAGCTACAATACAATAATTATTTTACGAATAGCTACAAACAATTTCTCAAAAACGAGGACCTTGACGATTCTATGAAAAAATATTCACGTATCGTCCACTACAACTCGCCACCCGTTAGATTTACGAAAAAAAATGTAGTTACAAAATTGTATGGAATTTTGCCCCTTCAAATTTGGAAAATAATAGAGTATATGTTCTCTCACACATTTTTCCTCGAGCATTTTCCTCAGCCCACAATGTGCTTACCTCCTTGGCCACCTTCGACATGAATAATCACTTCAATTGAGTAGTACACTACAAAAAAAATTTCATCATAAGTTCGAAACGAGGTGGGTTTCCCATATTGGTTTTTCCCTCAGCCATCGACGCTCCTCTACGAACGTCAACCCTCAGAAGTCGAAACTGGTTATAACAATGGATTAAAAAGGCCTCACTTAAAACGTGTGAATCCCATCACGGTAGTTCCATGACGATGAATCAAACCCCGGTTAGGCAAACATGCTTGTCAATGCACTACCGAGAACCACTATGAAGAAATATTTCTTCTAGAGAATGACATTGCTTTATCAAAAATCAACTGCAAGGTGCACGAAAGATCCAGTCCTGGGAAGGATCACTCGATCAATAATTCGCCAGTTCAGACTGGGGGATTTGAGAAAATTCATTTTTGTCCGCGTAGTTTTTTTTGGGCCGTTAACCTACCAGAATCTGGAAAAAATAATAATCAACATTGGAATCTATTCAAGTGTAGAAGGGTAGATTTCTTATATATTTCGAAAAGTTGCTGCGTTAATTGAAAACAGCTCCTTCTTACTGAAACGTTTTATTAAGCCCCCCACAGACCTCGTGACTGTTTGTCGATTATCGGTGAACGGTGAACGCGACAGGCCATCGTGATCGACCGTCGCGCTCGATGAAGCCCCAGACCTCGTGATTAGTAGCAGTTTTCGTGATGGACAAGACACAACTTCTGGCAGTGGTGGCGGCACCTGCAGTTTTCAGTGAAAGCAAAACAAAAAAAAAGATGTCGGACTTGGACGCAGGAATGATTACTCAAAAGAAGAACATTTTCACACATAAATTTATTGACCGACTTGAGACTTTAAGCTTTATTATTTTTGTTTCTGTCTTTATATTCACTTGATTTTATGCGCCACAAACAAGGATATCCCCTGTAAGCCTCGATGAATTGTATAAGAAACTCCCATAGATTAAAGAAAACAGGAGATAGAACATGGTCAACTGCGCACTCTGCCAATTTCCCCTGATATTCCCACTCCTAAGGTCCGCCAATCAAATCGTATATCCCCACCAACGTACCGATTTGAATGATGTGCACGCTTGTCAAAGTTTGTTATTAAGTGTCAATGTCATGTGTTTCGTGAACTTTTTCGGTAAAAAATGTCACGGTGTGTTGTGAAGCGATGCAGATACTATTTCAGTTCAAATTATAAGAAGGATATGAAATCTGTTCATCTATTCCGGCAGGTCTGTTATGAGTGCGGTATGGTTTTGATGGGAGTGGCCAGGACACCAGGGCCGTAGTTGTTTCACAGTCGAAGTTGACAATAATTTGTTTTCTTCCATACCCCGATGAATGAGACCAACGGAATAAATCACGATGGTAATCCCATATCGTTCGAATATTGCGTTTCGATTTCCACAAGCCATCTCAATTATTGCAAACAAATAAAATTCAAGTGTCACCATGAATTAGGAAATAAACTACATAATACAATTTTGTGTATATTCTTTACTTTCATTCGTAATATTTTTGAATTTGCTGGCAGTAGCATACTAGAGGATTATAACATATAATTATGCAATGCCAAGAAAAATCGTAATGTACCAATGAATCTTCAGTAGATTCGAAAATGAATTTGCAACCTAAGGTGAGTTTTATTTGACTTATATGAAATCCTATTCATTTTGAAATTGCACGCCCTTGGTCGTGGATATATGAACTATTCATTGTGAAAGTGTATGTTCCTGGTTATGGTTATATGAACTATTCAAAGTATATGAAATTTGGGAAAACCATCTTCATTTCAATGCAAATACGACTTTGGGCGAAATAACTGATATTTTTCCTGAATACTACTCTGTACCGCTCCCCACTCCTAGGCTTCAACTCTGAATATTTGGCAGGCTCAGCGCACATTGATTTGTATATTCATGTTCCATCTCCTGTTTTCTTTAATCTATGGAAACTCCTTAACGATGTGTTCAGTATCATCCATTTCTCTACTTTAATTCGAGAATGTGTGATTATTGTTAAGTGAAAACGTCATGTGAAACGACAATGAATTTAAACTGTCACGTTGGAACGAAATACCCACACACCTCGGATTTTTCCGTCAACCGACAAACCGTCGCGAAGAAAATCAAGCGTCGGCAGATATCCATCGATTCCATCGTGACAATTCGACGTGACAGTTCTTGCCCCACAGACTTCGGTTTTGTCACGATGGCCTGTCGCGTTCACCGATAACCGACAAGTAATCACGGGGTCTGTAGGGGGCTTTAGTCAAAAACTTATCGTATAACTCAAATATATCCAAAAATACAAGAACTGATATTGATAAAAATACTTATCGTTGTATAGTTAACAATCGTTTACAAAATGTATCCGCAAATATTTCTATTCTAGATTCGTTTACGAAAATATGTCGAAGATCTGATGATATTTGACATAACATTTCGTCTTTCAAGAAGAAAAGCCAGGTGAGATTCAAATCAGATGAACTCGTTGAAATGCAACTATTCTCAGGCAGCATGATAAAAGCAGATTGCTTCAATTTTCGTGTTCTGCCATTGCACTGTTTTGCCCTCATTTGAGTGCCATTCCATTCTATATAATCAAGAATCACCAATCTATATGTTTTTGATGTACATCTTTGCACTTCCAGAAGTCTCGAAGTTCCACCGGTATCTTTTTGCCGAACTAACGAGTTATTTGATGAATACACTCATTTGTGTGTTATTCTAGTAGGTTAAGTGTGAGTCAGTATTGAACGTAGGTATAGTATTTGTTGTTCGGAATGTTAACGTTATACCTGTTGCCGGTCCGTTCTATCTTTTCAGACAGTCGAGAGACAGGATATATTAGTTCTCTCACAGGATATATGGGATATATGTCTTCACTGTGGTTTGTGTTACGATTTTCAATTTCCGTCAATGAATGTTGTAAAGATTCCACTATTGATTCGTAATTTTTTCAGATTGTGATAGGTTAACGTTTCAGAGAACTACAGAAAAAATCAATTCATTACAAAAGAACGACTTTGGATCAATTTTTATTCTTCTTATCTATGAAAGTTTTCTCTCGAATTATAGCGGGAATCAATGCGATTTGGAGCATTGTTGGTCATCAGAATTTACATCTAGTTTTTCTTGAATCATACCTGATTTTTAAGGCCTAGTTATGCATCATAATCACAACTTCAGTTGCTGCTACTATGTCAATCAAGAAATCAAACTGAACGAATTTTTGAAATCAAATATTTGAATATAATTGTTTCTGAATTATTGTAACTTTGCATGATAACAGAAATGCCCGATTTTGATTCGATACAATATAAGTAATCATGAATATCCACTTGAACTCACCACTACGATAGACAGACATAAGAGAACGAAATGAAAGATGAATTGCCTATTTTCACTGATTCACATAAACTCACGAACATAAGATTCCAACTCTTTTTTCACTGCCAACAATATATATTTGATATTCAGAAATATCAAAATCGTAATAAAAACTCATTTATATGAGCATTATCCCGAATAGAAGCAATTTCATTGAGTTCGAAAAGCTGGACACTCTGGGTATGTGAATATGCCGTATAGACTACAGGCCCATCCAAAAAATGGATGGGTCATATGAACCACCAGGTGACGTATATAGGACGATATAAGAGCATGAAATAATGAGATTCAGCACTATGCCGTCACTTGTAAGCTGTCCAACTGAGTGCTGGTAGGAATTCAAAAGTGCAGGTAGGTCATATATTTTTGTACGGCATTTTTACCCTCCATAGATCCATAAAGAAAAGTAAGAAAGCGCGTAGTGCCGTAAAAAAATGTTGCGCCACAAAGTCGGTAAATTTTTTGGGTTTTTTGACAATTTCAAGGGTAAATTGGTCATTTTATTATGTACGGCATCAGTTTCATACTGTTTCAATACAGCCTCTAATCCATTATTCCGCAACGCCGTGCAAAAATCATGCGACAAGGGGGAAAAATCGAGGGTTGCAACCCCCTTTCTTTCCGTGGTCCGGCGGGTGATTTGAAACAACATGAAATTAATTTATTTTGAAAGTATTTTATGCATAGATAGTATTTTTTCACATGCCGTACATTATCGTTGGTCCAAAGGTCCCCCAAAAAGTCAGTGACATAACGGAACCGGATGAGGAATCAGACGAAGAAATTAATGACGTCATTGGTAAATAAATCTTTACATCTTTAATCTGTACGTAAGACTTTGATTTTGACGAAAACTCATTCATGTTTCAGAAAATGATAGAGAAGATAATTCGGACGTCGATGAAGACAACAACTCAGCGGCTGATTTCGATACTGAATAATTTAAATAAAAACCTCATTTTGTATTATTATCTTCAAATATATGGAATTTTTCTGAAAAATTGTTGTTTTATTTATTCACATCATTACACTGAAACATGGTAGCGTCATTTTCATCAGCCTAAAAGATATGGTCTGCATTAAAATGTACGGCATCATTTTTTCTTAATTCATTCATTTCAATACTATTTGAAACAAGCGAAACATATAGAAAATTTCAATACTTTATTAATCTATGAATATTTAAACTTTTGCAAAAACTGAAAAATTTCATATTTTGTATTTCTCTATGATTTTTAGAACAGTTTCTTGTGAACGGCAATACTATATAACGATTGTTTTTTAGAATATCATGTTAAAAAAAAGTTGCCGTACAGAGTCAAATGATTTCACAGCTTTATAAATCAAGTATACCATGAGATGAAGATAATTAATAATATACATTCAAATGAACAAAAATTTTTTGACGGCATTATTTTTAATAGTAGGTACTTTTGAGTGCTACATAATGCTTTGGAACCGAAGCCGTACTTTTTCAAATCAGCCCCCGGACCACGGAAAGAGAGGGGGTTGCAACCCTCGATTTTTCCCCCTTGTCGCATGATTTTTGCACGGCGTTGCGGAATAATGGATTAGAAGCTGTATTGAAACAGTATGAAACTGATGCCGTACATAATAAAATGACCAAATTACCATTGATATTGTCAAAAAATCCAAAAAATTTACCGACTTTGTGGCGCACCATTTTTTTACGGCACTACGCGCTATCTTATTATCTTTTATGGATCTATAGAGGGTAAAAATGCCGCACAAAAATATATGACCAAAATGTACTCGACTCTACCTGCACTTTTGAATTCTCACCAGCACTCAGTTGGACAGCTTAGTGACGGCATAGTGCTGAATCTTATTATTTTATGCTCTTATATCGTCCTATATACGTCACCTGGTGGTTCATATGACCCATCCATTTTTTGGATGGGCCTGTAGTCTAGTAGGTAGATGTACGATCTGCAGTCTGATAGGAGGTTATCCATTTCAGGTATCTCTTCTTACTGCACTGATGCACTGATTCAATCCAATTCTTATTAATCATATTAGGTGAGTACTGAAAATGTCTCAATGAATATTTTGAGGAATTCATATCCGAGAAATTCAATATAGTTTGTGAAATATTATAAATAAGGTAATACACAATTTGATAATAAATTTTTTGTTCAGCTGAGAATATTTGAGGAAATGATCTTCACGAATACCACTCGATCTGAACATTTTCACAGATGAATTAACAATGTTAAAACCCTAGTTCTGTTTTTTTCGAGAAATACCAATCGATCAAGCAGCAATAAATAAAATCACTCGTTGTACGGACGGCTCATATTGATTAAATCAATATATAACAAGCTGGTAGGTTTTTTCAACGTGGTACCAAGTTATTCACAGATGCAAGTATCGTAAAACATCTGTTCGTTACAGTTGTGCGCAGCAACATGGAATATGCATGCTTGGTATGAGATCCTGGATAAAAAAGCATGAAAGGATGGATACTATGAAAAATAAATTCAATACAAAAAATACGAAGTCTTATCCAAACCCACATTATACCGTCTAATTATACAAGAATTCAGCCTAGAAACCCTCGATATTGATGAAATTGATGAGGTCTTGTGGAATTACTTTCGAAAAATCTCCGAGATTATTTGAAAGTTTTCAATTTCAGTGAAAACTATACAGTTCAACAGCCACTTACACGAAAACCGATTAAAATAAACGACCAGTGCCATCAAGTCGGGTTTGGCATAAGTCACTATTCATATTGGAGTCAAACCATGGGCTCGTCAATATTCTTCAGTGCAATGCAAGAGCTCAAAACTACTCAAAAACCAATGATAAATATAAAATAGCTGTTGATGATTTTGCACATAATCAATAACATAATGTCAGAGCATATTTGCAAGCGACAAAACTCTACTGTCTCATCAACAGTGAATTGGACAAAATAGTTTTTGGACCGAACTCTGTGGTCTGAACATACTTTGCACTGTAATGTGCACTGATAGTATTGTAGAAAATACTCAATGTCAAATGAGTTGTCGATATGAGTTCTGATAGTATGTTGAAATGAAAAACATCACTCGAAGTGGTATGCCTTATATTCATATAAGAGACAAGAAGATGTGGAAAGTCGATTTGAGGTCCTTCATAGCTCAGCTTAGGAAAAATATAGCTAATCAAATAATCTACGACAATAAAATTTATCTCTTATTCGTCACTGATAGTATCACACCACTGAAGTCTATGAATATATAAATATATGAGTAATAACCTAATAAAATTTATAATCAGGTGAACATTTATTATCAATGAATGGTGCACACAGGGTTAACTTATTTTGACAGATCAAAATGGAACAAAAACGGAGTCCAATAGAGGAAGACTGCCAATCTTCGGTCTTGGGGTGATAACTCTGCAGAGAAAGTAAAACATTGTATGGATGGGTCTGATTTTCGTTCGAATATCAGACCCATCTTCAGCTCTGTCCAAACATCATCAAGAGATAGGACACAATATAGACTTTGAGAACACTAAGACCATCGCCACAGCAAAAACACTACAAGCTCGTATAATTCGCGAGGCCATCGAAATCGAGAAGCGACCTTCCTGCTTAAATAAACGTGACGACGGTCAGAGACTTCCAACTGCATGGAAACCCCTAATTTCCAGATGCCCAGTCCCCACCAAGACATCCGACGGTGCTTTAGCAGCACCCGCTGCTATAAATACCACCCTTCATCCCTTGATACCCCAGTTCGATCAAAGGAGTAGGCAGATTGAGACCTTAGGAAGAACTCGTGACGAGACCTGGGGAGTAGGCAGATTGAGGCCCCGGCGTCAAGTCACAAACCCTTGCCCCCTGTGACAACACCTGAGGAGTATTTAGATTGGGACCTCAGCATGAAGTCACATTTCTTGAAAATGACTCCGAAATCGGAGCCAAAGCGGCGAGAACAAATCTCCAGACGCGGTTCAACCCGAACTCAACAACAACATACAACTGACCGCGGAAACATATCCGAACACACACACATATATATATATATATATATATATATATATATATATATATATATATATATACTTTTCAGAGCTAGAAAAAAAGAAAATGATTTCTAAAGAAGAAGGTTTCTCTTACAGATGCTACAACGGCACAATCAATAAATTCTATGGCTTACCAAAAATCCATAAACCAACTTTGTCCCTCAGACCTATTATTTCAGGTATCAAAAGTCCGAATAGAGGTGTTGCTCAACTTGTTACCGATGTCCTCACACTATCATATAATTCACATAATAATTATTTTGTTAATGACTCTTTTGAATTTTGCTCTTTTATAAATGAATTTCAACTTCCTGTTGACTACAAAATTATCAGTTTAGATGCTGTATCACTTTTCAACAATATCACATTGGAATGAGCTAAAAACAGTATCACCAGACACTGGAACCAGGATGCGTTGTATAGATAATTTAGTGACGATTTCAAAACTGTATTGAATGTGGGGGGTTGCCATTTAAAAAAACAGCGCTTGGTTGTGTATTCCATTTTGGGACATCCTGTATATGAATGAAAATATTTTCAGAATGTTCTCATTGTCGGACCTATCGTTTCGAACATATGCACGCACCCCTGGGTCACCCAGTATATATATATATATATATATATATATATATATATATATATATATATATATATATACTCATACTTTTTTCCATGCTGAGTGATCAGTGTCATCAAATATCAATCATAAACTTCGTCATCTGGAGACATGGAAGGGACGCTCTAAGCCTTTGCCTAGACCACTTGAACGCTCAACACCCCAGCATCAAGTTCACCATAGAGACTGAACAGGACCAGCGGATAGCATTCCTAGATGTACTGATCGAACGATGTTGTGCCAGACCACAGAGTATACCGAAAACCTACAGGCACGCACTATCGAACCACCATCCGAGTCAAAAGAGACAGATTGTTCGAAAGATGATTTCAAAAGAGAGGAGTCATATCTACTCTAACGGAACGTGCTCGAAGAATATGTGAACCAGAGCATATGGAGAAAGAATTGATACATCTTCAAGTGACCTTGAGATCGAATGGATACAGTGTACCCGAGACCAACATGGCTATGAAACTGAATAGTTCCGCGGTTCAAAACAGGCTTATCTAGCATATATTCCGAGGGTCACAGACCGAATTGGTGAACTCTTGGGAAAACACAACATAAAAACGGTTTCCAAACCCACCAGAGAGATACAACAAAGCCTCAGGTCGGCTGAAGACAAAAGAGATCCACTGTCAGCAGTTTCGATTTCTAGGTAATATCATCAATACACATCAACAGTTGTAGTATCATTCTCTATCTACTACAGCAAATGTTGTCATGGAAACAGCAGTGATTAATAAGGAAACAATTCAGAGCGATCGTTTTTATCGATATTGAAATTTTTCATCTTATCGGTATTGCCTCGACACCTACCCTGTGAATAAACTGCCACACCAAGGAATGCCAGGTGAAACAGTGAAAATTGCAACATGCCTATTCACTTTCATACACTACACTGTGTCAGCACTCCGTAGTAACATATTTATAGATAGGTGGAATTATTGGGGGACAGATTATCGTTTTATTGGCTTCAAGAAAGAGATTAACGAAGACAAAATTTCAAAAATTATTACGATCGGACATATCTAATCCTGACAATTTATGATATTAGGGCCCAGAAATCCACAGAAAGAGGTACTTCCCTAAAATTCACGGGTATTTCGAAGAATGCCTAACAAGGTTGTTCGATCGATCTAGAAAAAGAAGATAACGAAGATTTTGTCACTACTTTTGCTCAGCTATCCCATGATATAACACTTTTCTTTCTCTCGAGAGGTTGCTCTTTTACCCAATAACAAAGCGGGTGTTTGCAGGACACTTGGTATTATGTTATCATTATGCATGAAAAAAATTACATAATTGTAATATGGATAGTGAGCGAAATTTTAGGGGTTACAATGATTATTTATCAACATATAGAGGCACGTCCAGACCAAAATTGATTTTCTGGAACTGTTCGCGAATTGTTTGAGAGCTGTACGCGAGCTACACGTCCACACCAAAAATTGAACAGGGATCGCGAATAGTTTTTGAAATTTCAAACGTGCAGTTCCTCGAGGTTCCCCTCTGGGACGAACTTTGTGAAGTTTGCGTACTGCTCTGAAACTGTTCGCTAACTCCCGTCTACACCAAGTTCGCGCACTGTTTTCGATCTGTTTGCTAATTGTTCGAGAACAGTTCGCGACCTTGGTCTGGACACTGCTTAATATCCAGGTCTATCATGAATGGAATCAACGCGATTTTCTTTCGAAATGACATGGCGAAAACTCGAATGCCCTTGATGAAATTTGAAATGGAAAGTGGATTCGAGTGATATATCACGTGAGAAGGTGGAAAATGATCTTTCCAATTATGCTCTATTCATTGAAATCTACCAAACATTCAAAATCGGCGTTAAGAACATCAGCCCGATAATTTAGGAACTGATGAAAAATACAGATAAGTTTTGGAATTTGAGAGTCAGAATAACTACAAATATTTCCGAATAACTTCATGTTAACAGAAGCATGATATCAATGATAAAAGTTTCCATTTCAAATTCCGAATGCGTGGTTTACTTTTTATTCTCTTCGAAAAAGCTGCAGATCAGTGTGTGAAAATAATTGAAGCAAACGTTCATTTCAGTCATGTCACTGACTTAGTTTGGTTTCTTCACAATTATTTCAACTTCACCATGAAACATGGTTCATTCCATTCCAGAACTAGTTCAAATTGTTGACCTTCATTTTCGATAAATAAAATTCTGCTTGACTCGATGCTTGCTTGATTAAAGACATTCTTCCCCATAAATTAATTCGTATGTTGCCAAGTTAATTAGGGAGTTTGTCGATTAGTGATTCGTCTGTAATGTGAAACACCAACCGCAGAACTCCACCAGAACAATATTCAAGAAATGATTTCCGGCAGAATCTATAATATTGTATGGAAGCAAGTGTTCAGTCAATTCAACAATCATTACTTCTCACAAAGCACCGCTGCAATAACAACAGAACAACCTACCACTAATTTTAAATATTTTAATTCCGTATACCCGAAACCCATTCGTATGTTTCATCGATACCAAAATTATTGGTTCAATATTACATTGATTCTTCGAGTGAATTTCAATGAATAGGGGTTTGAATGTATATGTTGAAGCACATGTCCAGAATGATTCCCCCTCACAATCAAATTTTTGCTTCAAATTTCGAATAAAAGAGAAATGCTAGGTGCATACTTTTCGTATTCTCAAACGTTTTCAAACTTCCATACAAAAATCAGTTTCAAGAGCGAAATGCAGTTGGTAAACTGCACGATCTGATGACTCCTTGGTTTTTCAACCGATTTTCACATCTATTTTCATTTTTGCTATAGGAATAACACTTTCTCATATTTTTCAACGTCATTCAGTAAATCATCATCAGCCTACCCATCCCTATTGGTTCCAATTGATTGATGCATGCCTATTAATAAGCAAGACAGTGTTCTGATCTGAAGCTCTACCTAGATAGTAAATTCTGTTATTCATAGTAGTAGTACTTTGTAAGTGAGTCCATTGGAAAGTGGATTCGAGTGATATATCACGTGAGAAGGTGGAAAATGATCTTTCCAATTATGCTCTATTCATTGAAATCTACCAAAATATTCAATGCAAAATCGGCGTTAAGAACATCAGCCCGATAATTTGGGAACTGATGAAAAATACAGATAATTTTTGGAATTTAAGAGTCAGAATAACTACAAATATTTCTGAATAACTTCATGTTAACGAAAGCATGATTTCAATGATAAAAGTTTCCATTTCAAATTCCGAATGCGTGGTTTACTTTTTATTTTCTTCGAAAAAGCTGCAGATCAGTGTGTGAAAATAATTGAAGCAAACGTTCATTTCAGTCATGTCACTGACTTAGTTTGGTTTCTTCACAATTATTTCAACTTCACCATGAAACATGGTTCATTCCATTCCAGAACTAGTTCAAATTGTTGACCTTCATTTTCGATAAAAAAATTCTGCTTGACTCGATGCTTGCTTGATTAAAGACATTCTTCCCCATAAATTAATTCGTATGTTGCCAAGTTAATTAGGGAGTTTGTCGATTAGTGATTCGTCTGTAATGTGAAACACCAACCGCAGAACTCCACCAGAACAATATTCAAGAAATGATTTCCGGCAGAATCTATAATATTGTATGGAAGCAAGTGTTCAGTCAATTCAACAATCATTACTTCTTACAAAGCACCGCTGCAATAACAACAGAACAACCTACCACTAATTTTAAATATTTTAATTCCATATACCTGAAACCCATTCGTATGTTTCATCGATACCAAAATTATTGGTTCAATATTACATTGATTCTTCGAGTGAATTTCAATGAATAGGGGTTTGAATGTATATGTTGAAGCACATGTCCAGAATGATTCCCCCTCACAATCAAATTTTTGCTTCAAATTTCGAATAAAAGTTCGGCTATATTCCTCTGCCGTTGGAACATTGATAGAAAGTTCCGCAGTCTTCTTTTTTGGGAGAGTAAACTGGTGCATCTTTGTCATCTTCGTTCCATCTGAAACTTGGTGCATACTTTTCGTATTCTCAAACGCTTTCAAACTTCCATACAAAACTAAAATCAGTTTCAAGAGCGAAATGCAGTTGGTGAACTGCACGATCTGATGACTCCTTGGTTTTTCAACCGATTTTCACATCTATCTTCATTTTTGCTATAGGAATAACACTTTCTCATATTTTTCAACGTCATTCAGTAAATTATCATCAGCCTTCCCATCCCTATTGGTTCCAATTGATTGATGCATGCCTGTGGTCTCGGTAGTGTAGCGGTTAGCATGTCTGCCTGTCAAGCGGAAGGCCGGGGTTCGAATCCTCGCCGGGCCACCGTGCTGGGTAATCGCACGTTAAAAGGTAAGGCCTTGTTGATCCATTGCTCGCACAAGTTTCGACTTCTGAGGGTTGACGTTCGTCAGCTGGTTAACGGAAACGAACAATTTTAGAACAATTTTTAGAACAATTAATAAGCAAGACAGTGTTCTGATCTGAAGCTCTACCTAGATAGTAAATTCTGTTATTCATAGTAGTAGTACTTTGTAACTGAGTCCATTAGGACTTATATTTTTTCTTGTTTTGTTGGAAACAAATTCACATAATGTAGGTAGAAGCGCTAAATCTCAAGCACTTCCATGTTTCAGATGGAACGAAGATGACAAAGATGCACCAGTTTACTCTCCCAAAAAAAAAGACTGCGGAACTTTCTATCAATGTTCCAACGGCAGAGCCTAAACCCTGACATGCTCTCCTGGAACATAGTTCGATACAAGTCTCAATATATATTCACACGTGTCGAGACAACCAACGAAAGAACGCCCTGCAAAAACCTCATTTATCTACACCCGTACTCTAATAATACACTTATATACTCACAACCCGTTTTATAATGAAATCCATTACGATACAGATTTTTCATCACGATACAGATTTTCAACCAACAGAAACCCATTATTTTTCAATCAAGCATGATGTACATTACATGCTCTGCATTTGACGTTTGTCACGTCGAAAATCGGTATAGGTATTGAATTTTTGAGGAATATAGCCGAACTTCGATAATCATAACAAAATGTCTGATACCAGCGATATGGGAGAATCCCCTTCGACACCTTCACCGGCAGAGATAGAGTTAGAATGATTAAGTTTTTCATTTGACAAATGCATGATTTATTTCTTTATTTTTTCAATCAATTTTTCTGAGCTCTACGTAATCGAGCGGTCTGAAGCGCTGTGATTATATTAGCTAGTTGAACTAGTTGGAAGAGATATTGGTTCGATTCCGGCCTCGAGTAATCTTTTTTTTTCAATTTTTGATTTTCTCTTCATTTCTCATCATTTTGTTTCTCGAAGTAAAACCATTAATTACAATTTTGTAGATTTTCTTCAAAGAAATTCGTTTAATTATTATTATTGTGTGCAATACAAATATAAATATAATATTTGAAGTTCTTCACTATTTATTGGGTGTAGATGAAATAGCGTATGCAACTCTCATGTAATGGTTATTACATGCTTTTTGCATAATATACTATTATACAATATCCAATCATATACGTTTTTACTCTGGGTTCGAAAATAAATGACAATTGGTATGGCAATTCCAACAACTTTATTGCAATTCACTCAACAAATCACTAAACAACTAATACACAGCTCAATAAATTACTCAAATGACTATTATTCTTCGCCTATTTATTCACTTAATCGCTATCTGTAATCAATTAAATTCGTACTGCTTCCCGTCTGCTATATATAGGTCCATGCTTCTGGAATTTTCCGTAATTGAACGGACTTCAACATTCCTAGAACTTTCGCGATGATTCTTCTCGTGTGTGAGAAAAATGTTGAAAACGATTTCTCGAGCAGGATATATTTCATGCTGCTTGAGAAAACTATTGTACAGCAAAACACGTGTCACGATTTGGTGAACCCATTGTTAATATTCCATCGAACCCATTTTTCACTTTTCACTGACTCTCTAGTGTTTGTTCAGGAGACCAGGTTTCAGGTTATTACTTGTGATCTGTAGCTATCACTGTACATAAGGACCAAATCGTAAATAACGATGCACCATAAAAAATATCAACAATGGTGAATCCTGGATTTCATCTGAAACTTTTCTCTTCTGAAATCATGAAGTTCATGTTCATATGACTTTGTATAATGGATCATTTCTAATCCGCTTTCTCACGGCGTATAAGAATGAAGTCGTGGAAAACGATACTCCTTAGAAAAGTGTAGATAATGGTGGATTGTGAATTCATTGAATCTATCTTCCACTGAAACTCTGAAGTGGTTGTTCATATGACACAGGTTTCAGAATATTATTTGTTATCCGTTCTGTATGGATTACAAAAAAAATGTGGAAATCGAATTCTGCTATAAAAATATCATGAAATCTACCCAATTCATTTTCATTGAAACTCTAAAGTGTTTGTTCATGAGACTTGTTTTGTTGTGATCCGTTTTTCCATGATGCTCAAGAAAAAAAATGGAAACGATTTTTCATACTGAAAAATGGAGAAAAGCTGATCGTGGATTGCATCAAACCCATTCGGCTTGGTTATGAGAATTGGTTCAAAATGTTATTCGTGATCAATGCATACACGGTGAGGAAACATAACATGGAAAACGTTCATATGTAAATATCAAACATAGTGGTTCACCGAGTGAGTACATCTTCTTAAGAATCAATTTTAAAATGATATTTATCTGTTCTATCACGGTTCACGAAAACGATTTCCCAAGGAAAAATATCGAAAGAAGTGGATACTGATTCCTAATCAAATACATTTTTGTTGTTAGTGGAGTCCGATCAGAATAATTTTCGACAACACGAACACATCTGATTATTCCTCTGCACAATGTCGGTGAAGGAGCTTCAGAAAAGTACATATGGAAATATCAAACATGGTGGTTCAGTGAAATTCTGAAATACTCCTTAAGAATTAGTTGAAAATGATATTTATCTGTTCTATCACAGTTCACGAAAAGCATTGGGAAGAAACGATTTTCCATCCTAAAATATCGAAAAAAGTGGCTACTGAATTCTGAACGAATTCATTTTTGTTGTTAATGAATTTGGATCAACATTAATTTTTTGACAGCACGAGCATATTTGATCATTCATCTGCACAATGTTGGTGAAGGAGCTCCAAAAAGCTAGTCCCAACGTCAACTCTGAAAATTTCGATATATTAGCTATCGAGATTCATTTCAGTGTTCTAGAATATTTAGCGATAAAGAATATGCATTTTCTCATGAAAATTCCGAGTGTAGGTGGTATTTTTTATTCATGAAAGAATTTCAACGCGAAGTATCTGCAGAATTCCTTTTTCTAGTGAGGAAATAACTCTTTCCGCATCAAGTTGGTAAAAACATTTCTCCTTGAGACATTCTAAAACATTGAATTGAGAACCGAGAATAATTTTGGTAACTGGAAATTTGCTCTTGCATTGAAACAGATTGATCTATGATGATCAGCCATTTTGAATATGGATTGAAAGAGCCTCTTGCCCAGTATACTGGTTGCGTCATCATTTTAAATAACGATGACCGTTGTGCAATATTATTCAAGAGGAAATTTTGTATATTCTATCGAATGAACCTTATGGTCTACAAATATATGCAGATATTTGTTGTCAATATTAGTGTAATGGGTACAATTTTCGAAGATTCAATTATCTTCTTGTTGTTGGCGATTGGTTTTCGAAAAACACCTTGACAACAGCGATAAGCTGTGTCCTATGTTTGTTGTCCCCACTGGAAATAATTTGTGATAACGATACCCAATTCACTGCCAGAAATTTCGAATCCTCAGTTCAAAAATATTATTAAAAAAATATTAGTGAAAAAATATAGTTAAATGCGAAACATCATCTTCAATGTAACTTTGTGGAAAGATAAAATAGAACGACCGGGACAGCCATCCGTTGTTACAATAATGAGCATAAAAATTGGGTTGTGAGTGAAATTACAGGGTTTCCTCCATCATTTTTAGTGTTTGGGCGTCATGTGCCTATTAGTGGAAAGTATTAAGGTGATATAACTCCTACTAAAGATGTATTTCTCATTGCGGAGGATAAAAAAAATATGTCAGAGGTTTATACTTCGGTAGGAGAACAAAAATTACACGAAGTGTATAAGAAAAATTGTGGATATTAAGATTAACGAAAAATGGATGTATCTTTTTCGGTTGGAGAGGAAGTCTGGCGTCGGTTAATTCCGACGCAGCGAATGCATTAACGGCAGAACTTGAACCAAAATGCATTCTTTGTGGAATATTTGAAAAAGTATAGCGTTCAGTTTATAATTCAGAGAATACTGATGGTGTAAATCTTGGCGAATGACTAGTGGAAGATTTGAAACAATAGTATGGGTTAAACTCTAATGTACAAAAATAGGATCTAATTGAGCGTATTATTTTAATCTTCTGCATATGAGTTGCATTTTGATATTAATATGATACCTGTACGTTACTTACAGTTTGTTCTAGGTTTTTATAAGCATGTTCAATTCGCAAACAGATCTGATGTACATGAGAGTTTCACAAAAAAATTGTTTTAGTATTTCACGTTCTCCTCATATCCTGGTATGGTAACATTTAATCGACACATATTTCGATTTTTATGGGGTTGAATTTCACCTTGATTTGTCTCTAATTCTTCAGCTAGGCATATGGTACGCATAGATACCAGAAATACAATAAAACCCGACAATATTGAGAGAACATCAAATATAATTTAGAATCTGAAGGAAGTGAACCGAATGAAAAAGAAATAGCTGAAATAGAGTTGATGTACCAATATCGCCATTTCCTATAGGATTGATGAATAGAAGTTCGGAATCAACTAATTTCATCATAATATTTTTCGATTTCATTCATTTGAATACGTTAAACGAAAAGTCAAACAAAGGAAACATCATTTGTGAAACATTGTGTGAAGCTTGAACTTTCATATGCTGACACTATTATTTCACCTACTTATCAAGAGATAATTGCTTGAAATAGTAATAATGCGAAAACATTTAAAGAAATTGAAATGAAAGTTATATGATACCAAGGAGACCACATTAGTTTCAGAGGTACCTAAGGCT
>JAVJAQ010002948.1:0-22045 GCA_032362365.1 Zygogramma bicolorata
AGAGGTCGACTATCTACCCCGAAAAGTTGCCGCGTCTATTGGCAAAACAGTTCTTTCCGGATAGAACGGGTCCAATTACTCAGAGAACTGGCTAATTGGACTTTTTATATCCAAAAAGGAACTGTTTTTTATTTAACGCAGCAACTTGTTTGGGAAGATAGAAGTCTACCCTTCTACTCTTGTATACATTTCAATATTGATACTTATTTTTTCAGATTGTGGTAGCTTAGAAACCCAAAAAACTACGAGAAAATAGTTATTTGTTTTACTAGGCATAAAAGCACAAGATTTAATGCCGCGGCTGGTGTTTCATAGCCGAGCGTAGCGAGGCTATGAAACCAGCCAAGGCATTAAATCTGCTTTTCTGTCGTGTGAAACATATAATTTTTCCTTCAAATTTGTTCCAATTCCACGCAAGATCGACTTTTTATATTTAAATTGCGTTCCATTATCAATATCCAAATAACTAAATTATTTTATCAAAGGTAACTGGGCCCTGCGTTACTATGTTTACCGCTGATGACGTTTGTTGAATATGTTTGTTCACTGTTTACATTGTCATTGTCAATTTTGAAAAGTTGTCATGTTAGAAATGGATTTACTGCAAAGTGAGGATGAATTGATGCAATCAACACCACCTGAGATAAGAAACCAGGCGCGAGATGTGGAATTTAACCTTTTACCGGAAAAATCAAGAACTGTAAATCAACTCACATACAGCAGATTCATGGAATATAGACAGAAGAAAAATATAGGATCTTTCTCTGAAGATGTGCTGATTGTCTATTTCGTGTTGTAGTTTGTAGTTTTAATGCAATAAAACCAGTTTATTATCATCAGCATCATTTTGAGTTTTCTTAATGTCATTGTCAATTTTAATAACCAGTTTGATTCAAATTATTACTTGGAAGGGTGCCTAGCAACGAACTTTTTCTGTCTAGGCAGTAAAGGTGGACTTTTTCTGCCTAGGCAATAAAAGTACAACTTCTAAGCCTGCCAAGTGTCATTAAAAGGACGCTTTTAATGTAATTTGAAGGAAAAATATTTTATACACTCAACTAGCGTGATACCAAACTGATATAACTTATTCTCGATGCACGTTTTGTTAAAAAATTAAGCATTTTCAGGAGAAAAGGCTTTTTTTGAGTGGTATTGCTTTGGACTTTCATTGTTCACATAGTTAACTCTATCAAAAACTAATGATGGAAAAAATCTAACAGAGCCGTGGGTAATACCAGGTGTGTATCGGAACCTCCAAAAGAAGCATTGAGACACGGCTCTTTGAACACAAGGAAATTTGAAAAATGTACATAAGAATCTTTCATTGTTTAGCTACAACAGATCGAAGCTAAGTCTACCAGATTCAAAAATAATAATTTACTTCCGGCAAAGCACTCGACTGAGTTTAACCAAATTTGAAGAAGATTGAAGATGTGCAACATGTTATATTCGGGGGTTATATCCCGAGTGCACCAAGTTTAATCGGTAAAAATGTGTGCTGCAATTCCATGATTCTCGAAATTTTGCTTAGCAAATGACTTGAGTGTATGATAATTTGATAAAATCCCGAGACCGCAGGTCGAGGGATTTTATTTTAAATTATTATATACGAAAGCATTTGCTTGAAAGCAAAATTTTGCAAATCATGGAAATGCACGCATTTTGGTCGATTGAACTTGGTGAAGGAGGGATATATGTTTAGATTATTTCCAGAAAACATGTAAACTCAGGAAACATCAAAATCGAACATAGGAACAATATAGTACCAGAGATAGTATCTGAAAAGTGATCCAAACGCCCGGTTTATTTCGAACATTTTAATCGGTTAAAAGGTCTAGTGCATTTAATCGCTGTAAAACTCTGTAAAAGCAGTCTAGCCTTCAACTGTTTTATCGTTTATTCGCATTGAGGGAAATAATCGAGGAAAAAGAATAGTAAATGAAAGTTCAACAACTTCATCTTCCAAATATGTCTGATAATATGAAGCGAAATTATCACCTTTCGAATTGAATGAAAAATGATCCTCAATTCTTACGGATTGTAGATCAAAAAGGAAAAGATTCATCACTTCCCACGTCAGATAAAAAAATTAGTTCAAAACTAAATATTTTTGTTTTCAATACGAGGTGTTTTATCTTCATTGAAATGCAAATAGAACATTTTGATTTACTGCTACAGGTCACTATCACTATTGATTCGAAATATCTGATGAAATTAGTCGAAGGTCTCAGAAAATCCACACTTGAATGCGCTATGACATGGTGTTGAACATTGTAAGAATTATTGACCATGAGGAAAATACAAATTTTACCTGCATTCTGGAATAAGACTTCCACACACCATGTATTCAAGTTTGATGTTTACAGTCTACAACACAGTGTGGCTAAAGACATGTTATTATCATTTCATTATAGTTGAAATGAGATCCATTCGTAATTTTTCAAAGAACATTGAATTCCCTCAGAAATTCCAAATAATGACAAAATGAAGAGCGTTCAAAAATATACTAGTATATGCCTTAACAAAACCATATACTCTTCCAATCTGTGCCTACAGTGAACGATAAGTTTGGAACCTTTGGTGTGAGAGTTGAAATTTTTCCTAGAGATCAATCAACCTGACACCTAACTTATATTTTTGCGGTCGACGCGCGTTCCGCTAACAAGGTTGGCATTCACAGCAGAAAATTTATTCCAATCAATTTTCTTCTCCTGAAGATGCTAACCTTGTTAGCGAAACGCGCGTCGAGTGCAAAAATATCAGTTTCGTGTTAGGGTAATTGAACTCTAGGAAAAGTTTGTGCCTGCAGATTCTATTCGATATGGATTTCTAGTACACTCACTGGTTCTTCAAATAAATCCTGAAGTCTCTCACTAGGCGTGAGTCCTTTCTTCGACCGCACTATTACGTATATTTTGTTCACATCACATGCCCTCAGAAGTTTCTCTATGATCATTTTCCCAAAAAACCCTGTGCCTCCCGTTAACAAAATATTCTTGTCCTTGTAAAATGACACTATATCACTAGACATCTTAGGATGCGTTTCCATTGTATTATCGACAGGGGAAAACTGGGCTATTAATGTCTGGAAATGATTCGATTATGGATTCGATTAAATATTGAAGGAAATGGGGTAGGAGAAACAGTGGCGTGATGAGAGTTTCGTTTCCGACTGGTCTGTTTTCAAGGAATGGAATGATAATAAATCATTCGTTCTTTATTTTTATTTCCATCGCATAGAATATTAATTTTAACTGTTATATCTCACTTTTCAACTTCGACTCCTCAATAAATATTGAAATAATAATATTCATTTCAAAAAGGTAGGCAATCCTGATATTCAAAAATATAACGAAAGATTCAAGTAACTCACTTAGGTCAGATCACATAAAAAAGTCATTGTCATAAATAATATAAGGTCTTCAACTGAAAACCAGTTAGGACATTCTAACGAGTAGAAAAAGTAATGTTCAACAATAATCAAAATGACTATCCAAAAGAGTCGTCCTAGGACACAGAGACAATTTTTTACACATACAAGATAAAAAAATTTATGTATACAATAAACCAACGTATCATCTGCCGGAAGATTCATGCAGTCTGATCCAGAAATTTGATTAATATCTTGATAATAGACCTAACACACTACCCTGGGGTATGCCAATCTCAATTATAAATTCATCTGACGATTCAATTACGAATTCAGTTTTATGCCCTGTGTTGAATAAGTAACTTTGAGTCCAATTGAATACAATCCCCGATATTCCATAATAGGTACTTAATTTTCTCAAGTAGGATAGTTCGGGGATTTGTTTCGAATGCTCTTTTAAGGTCAACAAATGTCGCAACAATGTACTGATTTCTATCAATTATATTCTTCTGTTCAGATATTACTAATTGTGGGGATTTTTCACATGAATGTCTATATCTAAAACCTGATTGGTTACCTATAAATACTTCATTGGTATTGAAGTACTCAATTAATTGTTAATAAACAGACAGTTATAACATTTTCTCAAGAGTAGGTAGTGTATTTAATGGTCCAAAATTTTCAGCTTCTATTGAATTGATTATCGGTACACGAACAACAGTGGAAACCTCAAAAATCGATCAGGAAAATCACCGATACTAAGTGATGTAATAACTGAATTCAACATTGCGTAACCAGCAACATCAAAACTTTAATTTGAGTTATTTTCCAAAATTTCAGCTTCATTCTTTTCATCCAGAGAGAATATAATATTTATTTGTTCATTAATTGTCAAAGGAGTGAATTCAGAGAAACTGATGATATTTTTTACACCATCCCTAGTATTACTTCTATTGTTATCACTAATTTGTTCATAATGTAAATTCTTTTTTTCTCTCAACAGAACAAGATAATTTGAGAATGAGAATTTAGTGCTGAATTCAGTTGTGCTGAATATATTCTTTAATGAAGTGAATTTACATGTATAGAGACTGAATTACAACGGACTAACTGATGCCACGCAGGACTCTTCATGAGTGAGATACTGATGATGATATATAGAAACAAAAGCGTCCATAGCCTCCTTCGTGGAAGTCTGGAACGTGGGCGTGGACTTCGTCATCACAATGCCCACCTGGGTAACTTGATCTTCTTCAGAACGTCGTTACTTGTCATATAACAGCTCTCTTTTCATGAAAAAGTTGATGCCATGCAACAATTTCTAGGGTTGTGAAGAAGGATTTTTCAGGCGTCCATCTCGACGTTTTCTTCTTGGAGCTCGCCTTGAATACTTGGCCTTCTTCGGAGAAGAACGACTATCGTGAATATTTATTAAGCTTATACAAATATGGTCTATTTGACTACTCCAGCCCATGTCATCATCAACCTGACTTTCTAGAAACTTAATATTTTGCCGGAAAGTTATAGGGTTTTGATGAATTTCCAAATTCTTTGGTTCGCCGCTCCAATATGAGCCTGTGAACTGCACACATATCGTTTTACTCGTTAATGACTGTATTTCCTTCAATTTTCAATGGACTTGTTGTTCTGGAAGACACGAGTATAGCTGTATCATCAACTTACATGAATGGTCTACCCTCTGATATATATATATATATATATATATATATATATATATATATAGAGAAATACGGAATGTTGTTTGGGGATGCAGTCAAATTACTGGGCTGTTGTTTAAAGAATACTCTTTGTTATCTGGTCGAGCTTTCGAGAATGTTTATTCCC
Organism: Zygogramma bicolorata; assembly: GCA_032362365.1. NCBI lineage: Eukaryota > Metazoa > Arthropoda > Insecta > Coleoptera > Chrysomelidae > Zygogramma > Zygogramma bicolorata. The sequence continues at coordinate 5,216 of JAVJAQ010002948.1, forward strand.
TTTATCAAGACATCTACAAAATTTTAATCATTATAAAACAGTTGTAAAACATTAAGAAAGTGTACTTACTAACGTGAGGTTATAGTAAGAAGTCAGACGTAAAATGAGACACAGAGAACTGATACTTTTCCTCATTCGAAAAAGAGTCACACATTGCATTCAACATTACATATATATGTATAAAAACTTATATTAATTAAATTTTTGGAAAATTAAAATTTCACCGGCACGTGCTCGGAGGTGGTTACCAAAGGAAAGGAAATATTTGAAAATTGATAATTGACATATGAAAAGACATTTGAAGTTTTAAATTTTGAAAATTGACAGAGACTTCAAATGTCTTTTCATATGTCAATTATCAATTTTCAAATATTTCCTTTCCTTTGGTAACCACCTCCGAGCACGTGACGGTGAAATTTTAATTTTCCAAAAATTTAATTAATATAAGTTTTTATACATATATATGTAATGTTGAATGCAATGTGTGACTCTTTTTCGAATGAGGAAAAGTATCAGTTCTCTGTGTCTCATTTTACGTCTGACTTCTTACTATAACCTCACGTTAGTAAGTACACTTTCTTAATGTTTTACAACTGTTTTATAATGATTAAAATTTTGTAGATGTCTTGATAAAGGGAATAAACATTCTCGAAAGCTCGACCAGATAACAAAGAGTATTCTTTAAACAACAGCCCAGTAATTTGACTGCATCCCCAACAACATTCCGTATTTCTCCTTAACTAGTCAGTCAAGACTACCCTTCGCTTTATATATATATATATATATATGAGGGGAGATCATTCACGTACAGAACCAAGTATACTGCCCTGAGGAGTTCCAAGTGAGACCTCAAAATTTTCAGACTAGCTTTGTTGTACTTTATCAGTCAATAATCTAGTATTCAATAATGATAGAATCCAATAAATTTTTTGTCCTCCAATTTCGAGGAAATTCAATTTTTCGGAAAGAAATTCAGACTCAAGCTCATCTAACACGTTGTAGATGTGCTATGCCAAATCATTCAAAGCGGTTTCAGTTGAGAAAATATGCCTAAAACAATACTGGTGTGGAGTTGTTGTATCATATTCATTGAGATATTCAACAGAGCGATTATGAATTGCTTTTTCTCTAATCTTTGAAAATCAGGGTTCGGCAAAACTTCCGGTTTGGGGAAGTGTGCTCACCAGTGTCGGTGATTGTCGTTGGTAGAAGATATAGGCCGACATTGAATAAAGAGTTGAAAAAAGAAATCCCTATCAGTGCTGCCGTTTCATGAGTAATAACTCCATTTGTGAGCGTTTTCAATCTGTAATCTGATTTTGTTCGAATTGACTCTTAAACACTTCTTGGAGACTCAGCAGTGATGGAGAATGGTCCGTTCCTGGTTTCTGTGACCTCTATAGTTTCATGTCATTTCTCATCCTCTCTCTCGGTCACAAAATTGCAATCCATGTTTTCGTTGCTTGATGCATATGTTCTTGTTTCGTCACAGGCTGCTACATAATTAGTTTCGTTGTTTGCTTTCTACTATTCTTTGAGATGTGGTTGACAGTTGATTACAGTAAATATAGGCAGATGGTGACAATAATGAATATATTTATTTTGAGGTTGGTAGGATTGACAAAAGTTTAAGATCTACCAACCTATAAATATACATATTCATTATTGACACATGATTGAAACAAAAGTATATATTTTGAAGTATATTGCAGTATATGAAGTATACTGTAATAAAATTGAAATACATATAATCTTCAATTATTGTAGTATTGTATTGTACTGCTAGAAGCTTTCGAGGATATGGTGAGGATTTTCAAAATTTTGGAAGTAAAACTCGGGGATTTCAGTACAGTGTAGTGATCATTTGATGAGATTCACATATCTCTATAAACAATGGTTTCGACATCGATAAACATAAAAGGGTGACATCTATCGGAATATCACCTAGTATAAACAAGTGAGAACTGTCGTAGCTTCCTATTCCATAGTTAGTGTAGTTATCTTTCACGAGAGGGCTGTACACTTCGTAAGCAGAGTATAGGCATGAAAAACTATTATACATATATCCTTCTCCAGTATGATTATGGAATCATTGAGACAATTCTCAATTCCACAGAAGGAATGTGCAACTGAATCAGAAATTAATTCACTGTCATTTTGTGGTAAAAACAGATTGTATTGAACTGGTCGGTACTTGATGAAAATTCGAATTCAACAAAATAATAGTTTTTTGTACGATTCCCACTATACAAACAACTTTTTAGTGAAAATCGTACAAGAAACTGTGTGGTAAATTTTATAAAAACACACTTCGAGTCGAAACAATTATTTATGTTTGAAATGATGAAGGCTATTCAAATATACAAGGCCACTGTTTCTGAAAGAAAAAGTGTATTCTCGAATATCAATCATACACAATGTCGTGAAATCCAAATTCTCATAGTATATAAAGAAGTTTCGAACATTGGCATTGTGAGAAAAATTAGGAGTAGAGAAATCAATTGTGAAAAGTTGTACCCTGTTGAATTTGTTCTACCATCAATCGATTATGCTGAAATCTGTACATTACCCAATGTTGAGATATTTTGCAACTCATCACATAGTTGAGAAAAAGTATTGTATATCATTTCGAATTGTATCCTTTCCAGAGCGTTTGAGACTCCAGAATTCATGAGTGTACTAGAGTCCCAGATTCGCATTTGGGTTTGAAAATGTCTCATCAAACATTCAATGAATAATGGATTGGAGTAATAATAATAATGCATACCATATAACACTTCGGAGAAACACGTATATCACCAAATACAATTTTTGATTTCAGGGGAAATTGTTGATACTGTAGAAGACGTGTATCGACGATAAAAAAGTCATTCGCTTCAAAAATGCATTTAATATCTAGTGACTAGGTTATATCAATTGATGAAATATTATGGTGTACACAAGATGATGCAGTCATGAGTTCTCCAAAAACAATCGGATTTAGACTTGGTCTGCTATATCTGGAGATAAGTTCAAAATTTTTACTCATCTTCTGCACCTTTCATAGACCTACTGAAGAAATTTGATGAAACGGAGCAAGGAATATTCAAAGGAATGAATTTTCTGCAAGAAGAAATATATGTAAACTTGTGTCACCATTATTTTCTTCTCCTGTGAATTACGAAGTGAATGCTGAAGTTTAAATCACTGTTGCATGAATCCACCAATCACTAAAAAGTGATGAATTATTATATCACCACGTGGCTACTGATTGTAATATTCTTTCACAAATCATTAGATATATCTATCAGGATAATGAGATACTGAAACGAAATATCATTTACAATATATCGTTTTTCGGTATGTGTTTCATGTCTAGTTGGAATTATATATGAGATGTACGTAGATGACCAGTATTATTCCCAATGTTCTATTGTTCTGATCATTAAATATAGATAGAAGATGAATTGAAACAGGATTTTTGTAATGTGATCGCGAAGAGGAATATTATCATTAAAATAGAATCGTCAAAGTGTGTTCTTCTGTTTTCCGACTCCCTGTGTTTGGATGTCTTTTTCTCGGAGATAAGTAACTAATTAAGAAATTCTGATGGCTTGTGTTGGTTATGGAAATGAATTGTTGACGGGCTGGATCATTCGTTTATCTGAGTTGACGTGTTTAATTTGATTAATATTTTCCAGATGATCCTTTGGATTTCTTGAGGAATTTAGTTATATCCCTTACACCCTTTGGTTATCAATATTTCTGATGGTGGTGTGTTGCTTTCTTCCTTTATGGTCTGGTGGTGGAAAGTGTCACGGTTTACAAGACTTTTCTTTGCGAAAATGAATGTTGGTTTTGTTTTGTTCGAGTTCTCGTTCGTATACCTGTGAGTATTGGATATATCGTTTCAAAAAAAAATAGGTATATCTCAATGTTTGTTGCAATACCTATAAAATAACTCTGAAACTCTGATATTCTGAGAATATCTTGACAGATTACTAGTATATATATATATATATATATATATATATATATATTCATTTCGATTGGCCACTGTAAACAAAGAACATTCTAAGCATGTACTATACAATGCGTGGCTGAATTATGGAAAAAATCGATGCAATGTACTTTTAACAAAAAGGTCGATTTTTGTTTTGAAATGCCGATATCTGAATGAATATTCTAAAGAGGTTATATCACTGATTTTGACGTGATCAGCATTTTTTTTTATTGAAATAGATGTCTTGTGACACCTCATCTTAACCTGTCGTGTTACAACCAGCCCTTAACGTAACGCAATAAATATTATAATTATAGTAATAGTATAGTATATAGCAATAATATTTCTTTCGTTTCAGGGCATTGCTTGCCAGATTTCCAGTGCAATCATCGACCTCAACATGAACGCGATAAGAAAAAGTCAGTTCATCAATTGTAACTCCCTAACTTCGATTTCTGGGAAGATTTCCAAAGATATTAAATGGATGAGAACCTATTGTATCATTCAACTCATAACAAGTGTGTTTTTGTATGGTACAGATTTTCCCATGTCAAATGAGGAACGAAAATTTCTTTGTTCAGAAATGTTATTTGAGGAAATCTTCGGGAGATTTCACAGCCTTATTTTCTTCACATCTATAATTGTTATGATTGCGAATGGTTTGGCGACTGCAAATGTTCTGGTTCAAATTATATATATGTCTGTCCATGTGAAGTACCAGTATAACTTAATTCAGGAATATGTTGAAGACATAAAAAATATGGTGAATGATGGAAAAGACGATATCCACTATCAACTTTCAGTGTCAAAGAGGATCGCACATTTCGTGAAACAGCACCAGAAAGTCAATAGGTAAATTTTAACTGCATTTTTCGATATTATTTCATCCCTCTTCATCGAAAATAACAAATGTTTCAGTGATTCTCATGTTGGAAGCTTTCAGAACATAATATTCCTGAGTACTGTGTAAATATATATATATATATATATATATATATATGCTGACCTTCCGGATGAACCGCGTCACACTGAAATTGTACATAGATTTTAGAAAACATTTTTATATCTCAAACACACTTAGGAGTACGTGCTATATATATATATATATATATATATATATATATATATATATATATATATATATATATATACCTATATATATACATATATATATGATGAATTGTGTTTTCGGGTTTCATTCCGTGTTCTGTGGTTCTGATCCTCTGAAGGATAATTGTCACAACGTTTCGGCAAAGTGTCATTTGCCATCTTCTAGGTGATGATTGAGTTTCGAGTTTTTCCGTCCCCTTTCACTTTTGACTCTGGTCCCTACAATGAGGACAGGAAATGTACAGTTTGGATAGAGGGAGGCGAAAAAGTATTTTCTATCATAGGGCAAATTCAATTTGAAAATCGACTTGAAGTTGTTTTCAAATATGCTACGTTTAGCAGCATATTGATAAATTGCGAACTCTACGTCCGAAATGTATTTTATAAATGTTGTTCGATAAAAAGTTGATGGGAGGATTTTCGTTTTTCAGGCTACGGAAGGACTGTACTGATCCACTTGGAAGTATAATGGCACTAGTCGTTCCAGTGTTGACAGAAACTATCATTTAAGATGCAGAAAAACTCAAAGTCGTCTCCACAATTTAATATTCTAAGGATGTCAGTACGGTGATTCAGTACATGTTTCGAACCTACATAGGTTCATCATCAGCTGAATTTACATTGAATTCTACAATAAAGGAAGAGTAATATAATATCAGTTGATGAATGAAGTATAAAATTTACTTACATGGAGAAGAAAAAATTGGCAAAATCACATGGTGAAGTTCAGGACATAAAAAATTATTGTAATGACAATTAAGATTGAATTGATATTAGGGGAATTTGGGACATCCCTAATGCCATAAATACATTAAAGATTGGGGGGCTTGGAGCCCTTATGCCCAATATGCAATATTTGAAAAATCCACATTAAAAGATACTTGGAAAAACTCTACCGTTCACAGATTGACTGAGTAGGAAATGGAGGAGAGTCAGCTGACAGAACTGTCAACTGTCGAAATTTTTCAATGTCGAGATGACATGGAAATGCCAAGGATCTGGCACACACGGAACGAGAATCAAAGAGCTGTCATTTCGAGTCATGTCCCGGGCGGACAGATCCAACACCCCACATACAGGCCCTCTCGTTACAAAAATCAAAGTGAAATATTATAGAAGATTAATTTCAACTAGCATACAAAATGGTAGGGAGCGCAACAACCATGATTAACACTGACATCTATCATCCATCCTTGGGATGAACAAGAGTTGCCAACCATCAAGCAAACATTATACAGAGTCCATGATAATTATTTATGGAAGATCAAGGCAGGGGGGGTTGGGAAATTTTAGTTGAAATTAAGGGAGTTGAAAAACTTTCTGCATTCAAACTGTACTTGCTCATTTAGAGAAACAACATTAGGGTTATTAGCAGCGGAATTGATTTCAAAAATCTCTAGAAGATTGAGTAATGTACCTTTTTGACATATGTGTAAAATATCCAGATCTGAATCAATATCAAAGCTATGGTTTTCATTGAGGATATGATTAGCAAAAGAACTTTTTGTGTTGTATTCATCCAATTGTAGATTTCTGGAACCGTCGATAAGTTTCCTTGTGCCGCATTTCCATGTCATCTCGACATTGAAAAATTTCGACAGTTGACAGTTCTGTCAGCTGACTCTCCTCCATTTCCTACTCAGTCAATCTGTGAACGGTAGAGTTTTTCCAAGTATCTTTTAATGTGGATTTTTCAAATATTGCATATTGGGCATATGGGCTCCAAGCCCCCCAATCTTTAATGTATTTATGGCATTAGGGATGTCCCAAATTCCCCTAATATCAATTCAATCTTAATTGTCATTACAATAATTTTTTATGTCCTGAACTTCACCATGTGATTTTGCCAATTTTTTCTTCTCCATGTAAGTAAATTTTATACTTCATTCATCAACTAATATTATATTACTCTTCCTTTATTGTAGAATTCAATGTAAATTCAGCTGATGATGAACCTATGTAGGTTCGAAACATGTACTGAATCACCATACTGACATCCTTCGAATATCAAATTGTGGAGACGACTTTGAGTTTTTCTGCATCTTAAATCCACTACACTCCACTTTGAGATACAATGGACTTCTACCACAGGTTAGAAACTATCACTGTTACGCTTCTATTCGTTCTATCTACAGTAAGTGTACATATTATCAATGTTTGAATGGGTGGTTCTATTCCTGATACAAACGAGTATTTTTACCACCCGGTATAAACTTTTGATCCTATAGAAGTCTCACGTATCATACCAAGACATTTTATCTTGACAGTTTCGTAAAATATGATATAATAGTTTCTATATCAAAACTTCAAATGAGTTGGTTGGGCCTCATATTCACCCTTTCCGGAATCTTGAATAATATTTTCTTCAATTATTGTTTTCAGAATGTTCCTGCTACAATCATGACCAAAGGATCTATAGCGCTGATTTTTGCAATAACGTATCTTCTACCTCTTTTTCATTCCGGACAGGTACTCATTGATGAGGTAATTATATCAGGACATGAATATAGTATATTGTTTACCAGGTTGGAAAAGCCTAACATCCCTGGACGACTGTGAAGGTGATCATACTATTTTCCGCGAATCGTTTGAAATTCGACAGATATTGTTGAAAATTTCATTCACAAATGAATAGTACCTGGCGCTTATGAATCTTATTGCTTTTGTTCTCGAAAGTTAAATGATAATTGATGATGAAATTGTAATATTCCTGGGACACCTCCAGAGCTGGTTGAGGCAGTGTATACTGCTTCATCCTAATGATCATTTCCAAAGAAGTCAAGAGAGAAGTACGAGTAAGCATATTAAAGTTTTATGGATTATGGCAAAAAACAGTAGCCCTATTCGGGTTCGCAATAAATACTCATATAGGACGGTTCAAAATAGTCACCCACCCCATTATTGTAAACAGTCCTGTTATATGATATTTCTAATTGTTTTTCGAACTTTATCTCCCTGACTGTCATCTGTAACAATGGTTCGTCATTGGTTCTCCGAATTTATTCTAGCATGGTAGAAATATATAGTTTTGTCAAGTTACTTAGTTACGAGACAACACGCTTTTTTTGAGATTGAATTTTCTATGTATGCCAAAGTGACAACATTAACAAACTCTGTTGGTAAAAATACGAATTATTTTATCACTTCGAACTACAAGAACAAGATTGTGATATTATCACAAAATAACAAGTCAAACTATTTCAAACCGTTCCCCAACAGTCCAAGTATTTCAAACCGTAACATACCCAATGTGTTTCCAATCATTTGTGAAGAACACTAACAACCGTAAAGAAATATCTTGAAAAAATCTTTTCCTTATATCATTTTGAATATATATGTGAATATTTAGGTACGTTTTGTATTACATTTCATTATTAGAATTTGTTGGTCGAATTATAATCAGATTAGAAAAATCATTACACAATCAGATACTTATCTTGGAAACTGTCTAACCTAATTTTACGAATGCCGTAATGTTCAGAGAACATTTGCTGAACCAAGAGAAAAGCAATGCAAATTTTTTTTGAATTCGAATTTTTGAAAGATATAAGTATGCTTTTATTCGGTAGGTTTCCAAGATCACACTCGACAAAGGGGTGGAAAAACTGTACTGGTCATCACATCACATTTTCAACTCTTGTTGAAGTAACGTTTCAATTGATGAATGAATTCAACAACTTGTTCAATTCTTTTTACGAAGCACCGTCACTAATCGAAACATACCACCAATAGTAGATAATGTTTAACTCTCTTCATACTTCGACCCCACTTCCCATGTGGAATTTAAGGGTTGTGACACCCCTTTTCTAGTGGTTTGAATGCATATCTTTGACAATACGTACAAAATAATAATAAGAATAGCTTTCGAAAAACTGGAAATATAGAATCCGAAACTCTCATCAAACCTCCAATACTTTAATAATTATATTGTTTTTTTCTCATTTCTAGTGTGACAAAATTCACAATTTTCTTTGCGAAGTTCCATGGAGCGATTGGGATGTAAATAACAAAAAAACCCTCCTGATAATTCTTTCTATTACTGCAAAGCCTATGAAAATTTGTTGCTTTGGATTATGCGAAGTGAGCTTCGTTACAATATTATCTGTGAGTTGATGAACACGATTGATTCTTCCTTGAAAATATGAATGATTTCAATCATTTCTTTTTTCAGGTTGCAAAGCTTGGTTACAGTTTACTGGCTCTCGTTATGAATCTGACATGAGTGGTTGAAGAAAATTTATAATTGACTATACCTCACATCGAACCCCACTTTGCACAAATATCTCACACCCACCAAGGATGAGGGACGGCAGAGTTTTTGTTAAACGTTTTTGATTTTACAACATCAACTTTCGTAGTACACAGCAAATGAATATCTGATCGAATTCAAAATACATTCGAATAAAGTGAAAAATAAAATCAAGCAATGTTTTTCATCTCTACAATATATATTTCCTGGACATAGACTAATTGATATAAAAGATGAGATTGAAACCTTTGGTGTAAAAGTTGAAACATTTTCTAGAGATCAATTACCCTAACACTAAACTGAAATTTTTGCATTCGACGCGGGTTTCGCCTACAAGGCTAGCATATTCAGGAGAACAACATTGATATATTATAATTTTTCTGAAATTCCATAGTCGATTTCTCGATTTTTTGTAACATTTTTTTCTTTGATCAAACAATCCTTAATTTCATTATTGACCAAAAAATCTATTTCAACCTTTCGTTTGGGATTTGATTTTCTCACTTGATTTGTCTTTTTATCCTTTCCTTCTCAGCAACAGGTTTCAATAGAGTTCATAATATAGACAAAGGAAATCCGAACCATAACCATTCAGCAAGGAACATTGTCAACAACATTCTAGCAAACGCTCTCTTTCAACATTTCAGACAGAACTCTTTACCTATTTTTCCTTCAGTCTATAATCTGTATAAACAATGGATATCTTGGATATACGTAAAAGGGGGACATTTGTCAGAATATAACCTAGTTCCAACATATGAGAGCATTACGCAGCTTCCTATTCAATAGTTAGTGCAGTTATTTTCCACGAGAGGGCTGTACAGTTCGTAAACTATGAAGAAACCATTACTATATATTCTTTTCAGTATGATTTTGAAATAATTGGAATAATTAACTAATTTCATCCTGGTTATCACACAGAGTATTCGAGCTATATTTACCCCCAAGAAGGATCCAAACCGTTTTTCCTTCTCGAAAATATGTACGCAATATAATTCCACGTAATAATATAATTTCAATTATTTCTGAATCAATGCCCAACCGATTTTAGAGGAGAGTCAGGTAAATATCGAAAAAATATGACTTCAAATGATACGAGATCAAAATGCTTTCTTCGCAAGTATTGACTGTTACCCTACCAGAAATGCTGATATTGAGTTTAGGCATCGATATACTTAGAGGTTGACATCTGTTAGAATATAACCTAGTTTCGACAATTAAGAGCATTACGCAGCTTCCTAATCGATAGTTAGTGCAGTTATATTTCACGAGAGGGTTATACAGTTCGTAAACAGAGTATGGCCATGAAGAACCAATACCATTTTTTTTTCAGTACGATTTTGGAATACTTGGAATGATTAACTGATTTCATTTTGGTTATCACACAGAGTATTCGAGCTATATTTACCCCCAGGAAGGATTCAAACCGTTCTTCCTTCCCTAACATCTGAGCAATATAATTTCACGTAATAATATAATTTCAATTATTTCTGAATCAATGCCCAACCGATTTCAGAGGAAAGACAGGTAAAAGGAAATATCGAAAAAATATTACTTCTAATGATACGAGATTGAAATGCTTTCTTCGCAAGTATTGACTGTTTCTCTACCAGAAAGGATATTGAGTTTCGACATCGATATACCATTGTTATGTAGATATATAGTTAGCCAACCCTATGAAAATATCATTTGAAGGGATGTTTACTACGGGCATAGCGAAATTGAAATGAAGAGAGTGTCAAAACAATGGTGACGTCAGGGGGCTGTAAACACTAGCGACACACTACGCGGGTGGGTAAACTAATAGTGAGCGGTAAATTTGAAACCAGAGTCGTATGCTTTGATTATTTTTATCACTAGCTTGCAGCAAAAATTCGCACAATATTATTGATATAGGCTTGAAAAATCTGCAAATTTTTGATATTTTCAAGTTTATAATAATACAGGGTGTCCCAAACTCGATGGCCTATTAGACATTTCTAGAAAACGGGACATAGGATCATTTTGAAAACTTGAATTCTTGGCTAATTAGTTCTGTTCTATCGAGCTAAAATATTTTCAGCGCTGCGACGTTGCCGCTTATATTGAAAAGTAGCAACAACTTTGATATTTTGAAAGGGACATCCTATATATTATTGCATTTCTCGCTTAGTTATTGCTTTCCGATTATTTTTGTATGATACTTCCCTATACCTATCTTTGGTGGTTTTCGAGAAATTCATTGATTTCCTTATTTTTTGTGCGAAACGTAGCTTTAATCAAATGCTTATTACTGTGGTATTTGGATTCGAAGACAGCTGAAATTTTTAATGTAGTTTGACAATGCCCTGTGTATTAGTTGTGTCTAAGGAAATTCTTTCTCCATTATACAGGGTCGTTCAAAATTTGTGATTTTATCGATACATACAAAAGTGGTGAAAAGTGCATTTTTTCAAATGGAGCATCCTGTATATTATCGAAAATCCTGAATGACAATTGAAGTTCCTTTCAAATGATGTGTCATGTTCCTATACCTGAATAGTCAGGTTTCCGAAATAAATACAAGTTTATATAAAAATTGTATTATTTCGACATAATTTGTATTAGGTGGCTATGAAATGTCATGGAACATGTCATTATGAAAATTCGACAATTAATGCATCAACAATAAAACGTTTGCGCTTTCAATAACGTAAATTTGATTAGAAAAGAATAAAAATGGAAGTTGTTTATTCTTCATGGTCAATGTGATCAAATTATAGCAAGAACATGCAAAATGTTCTGTTTCATTTACTTCGTCTCCAGTTATCGGCATCATTTGATTTCTTGGTGCTTCAATATTCCCAAACACAGCATAATTCCGTTCAATTCTTCTGAATTTTCTTCTATTCATATGCGGTAAATTTGAATAAAGTTCATTGAATTTTCTGATGCATGTTCTCGAAACAATTCTTTGGCACTCACCGTGAATATAAAACAAATTTGAAATATCTACATTTGAATACGCATTATAATCCATTTTCAATACTTTCTTCTGACAGAAACACTATGAAAATCACTGCTTGTCTAACTTAAAGTTTGTTTGGCCATGAAGAATAATCAATTTCATCAAAACTTCATTTGAATTGTTTTTGCCTTCCATTTTGATTATTTTTTAATCAAATTTACGTTAATGACGTTTCATTATTGATGCATTAATTGTCGAATTTTCATAATGACATTTTCCATGACATTTCGTAGCTAACTAATACAAAATATGTCAAAATAATACAATTTTTATAGAAACTTGCATTTATTTCGGAAACCTGACTATTTAGGTATAGGAACATGACACATCATTTGAAGGGAACTCCAATTGTCTTTCAGGATTCTCGATAATATACAGGATGTTCCATTTGAAAAAATGCACTTTTCACCACTTTTGTATGTATCGGTAAAATCACAAATTTTGAACGACCCTGTATAATGGAAAAAAAATTTCCTTAGACACAACTAATACACAGGGCATTGCCAAACTACATTCAAAATTTCAGCTGTCTTCGAATCCAAATACCACAGTAATAAGCATTTGATTAAAGCTACGTTTCGCACAAAAAATAAGGAAATCAATAAATTTCTCGAAAACCACTAAAGATAAGTATAGGGAAATATCATACAAAAATAATTGGAAAGCAATGACTAAGCGAGAATGCAATAATATATAGGGTGTCCCATTAAAAATATCAAAGTTGTTGCTACTTTTCAATATAAGCGGCAACGTCGCAGCGCTAAAAATATTTCAGATCGATAGAACAGAACTAATTACCCAAGAATTCAAATTTTCAAAATAATCCTTTATCCCGTTTTCCAGAAATGTCTAATAGGCCATTGACTTTGGGACACCCTGTATATTGTGAAATTTTTGCTTCTGTTAATATTATTTTTCATTATTAGTGGATAATGCCTCCAAATTTCTCTCTGGAAGAGTCCTCAATAATTAAATTACTAATATGGTTGAAATTAATGGAAGTAATACACTTCTCAATCATGTTGTATGAGTTTTTGAGTATTATCTGAACTTGAGGATTATGGTTGGGAGTATTCAAACAGGATAATAACTGGTACTTTTCAAAATATTTTTATTTTAATAATTCCTGGGTAACACACATTTATATACATATATTTATATACATATACAAAAATTAGAAGATGGAGTTGAAATTTAAGTAATTTTATAACTATCAACTATGTTTTATTACAATTACTGCTTTTTCTTTGGTGCCGCAAGCGTACGTACTACCTTGTTTCAACAAATTTTGTTTTGGTGCATTATCATTTAAATATTTTCTTATAATGGATGGAACACAAATAATGATTTAATTTCAAAAATATATTATTGATGTGCATTTCGCAAGTAAACCAGTCTATGTTTAGGTATTTGACAATTGTACATTTCAACTTTGGTATAATGTTTTCAACATGGCCATAAACTGGCAGAGCTGAGAATATAATATCTCAAACTTGTGCTGAGAAAAGGCTTAGATTTCCATTTGCATAATTCAACCTTTGCTTAGCACCATGCTCTTTCAACACAGTAAATGTGTGGCATGGTTCCCAGTGAGCCACTGTTAAATTCCCTATACACAACTCACACTCAAGTAATTTTGATGCGATTGATTTTCGAATAAGATAACCTGCAACCAGAGCTGTCAGAAAAAAGTATCTTAGTTACTTTAGGCTAACTTAGTTACTTTAAAGTATCTAAGATACAGTATCTTAGTTACTTTTTGTTTTGGTAAAAAGTAATTAGTATCTTGATTACTTTTTGAAAAGAACTATATCTTGTAACTTTAAAAAGTATCTTAGATACTCAAAAGTATCTTAGATACTGAAAAGTATCTTAGATCCGGCGCAATTAAAACAAATTATTCGCCACGAAACGGAGCCATCACGAAGCCTACCTGTCGATCGGTCATCAGAAATATTAGTCTTTGATTGAATGAATGTCGCTAAAAATAATGTCGTTTGGACGACATTATTTTTAACAAATAAATTCCCAAAGAGTGTATTTTAATAATTAATAAAAGAGTCGATAAACGGCTTACTTTATTTTTTATCGATTTTTGGAATATAAAATTCCTTTTGAGACACCTTGTACAAATTACAAAGTAACTGAAAAAGTATCTTATTTAGTATCTTAAAAAGTGACTTAAGATAAGTATTTAAGTTCCTTTTTTCAAAGGGTAACTAGATACCCGAAGTATCTTTTGACATTTTTTCGAAGAGTAACTTATCTAGTAACTAGATACTTTTCCAAAGTATCTTTGACAGCTCTGCCTGCAACATATGTATCAAATTCATTTTCTTTCAAAATTGGCGTACACAAATTAATGTTCTGTAACTCTTCAATAGTTGGAACTGTATTATTCACATCATTGGTAGACTCTAGGAAAGACACCATGTTATCTAAAATTCTGCTTTCATCAGTCTCACAGTTAGAATTGATATTTTTAGATTCTATCAGACTATTTAATATGGAAGTTCAAAGTCCAGATATAAATTGAAAGCAATTTGGATTGGTATTGGCTGCTTAGTATTGCGTAATGGAAGCAAAAAGATTTTCTAATGGATCTGTACTGAGTGATCGGGTTCTTAAAAATTTCAAACATCTTCTGAGAGCTTTGGAACTGTATTTTGGTGTATGGCTATTTAAACTGTCAAACGAGTGTCAATGTCTTCAACAAATTCAGCAGTGCAAATAGCTTCCGCAGGAAGCTGTTCTTGAGCACTTCCAATCATGCTTTCTATTGTCGCAACAACTGTGTGACTCATCAGTTTAGCTGCTCTAGACACTTTCATTTTATTCGGAAGTTCCTTCAAATGCATCACAACAAATAACATTGGAAATAATATTAATTTTTGATTTTGACTTCCAGGCAGATGGTAATACGTACTTACATAGTCTATTTTTCAAGCTACTTGTAAATGCATCATCATTAAAATGATCTTCACATAAATGCATCTCTTTAGTAGTATAAGACAAGTAAGTTTAATATTTCACACCACTTTTTCGTTGTTCACAATCCAAAGGGAACTTGAAAAATTTCTTATTTTTGAACTGTTCGTCTCTAATTGGACAGTAAAATATATTTGGACACACTGAACACTTATATTTGTGATTGCCTGGTAAAGACATCCTTGGTGACCTACAAATAATTTTAGTTAAAACTTTGTTTCATAACTAATTGAGTATACCATTACCTCTTTTTCAATTTAAGAACAAAAACAAATAATGCCATAGACTAATTGTTTAAATATTTTATGTGATGAATGATGAATGCCATTTGTCAAGTATTACTCTTCTTCGTCATTTCTTTCTAGTATATGAATAGAAAAAGAGATAGGTATAAAATAGTATTTTTCCAGTGTAGCCAACTTCTGTCGAATTTCTCTCTCTAACATTAAATTATCTCTCTCTGCGCGGGTGGGTGACGCAGAAACACTATTCCCGTTATTTCCTATCCAACTGACAGTCTACCCATTGTATATTGTCTTTGACTACGGGTAGATGGCACTAGTGATAACGTTTCCAAGTCATATCTTTTCTTCCATTTTTCTTACTGTTGAGGAAGTATATGTCAAACTATATCTGATACACAATGTCATAAATTCCAAATTTTTCATAATATATAAGGAAGTTTCGAAAATTGGGATTGTGAAGAAAGTTAATTAGGCGTAGAGAAATCAATTGTGAAAACGTGTACTCTGTTGAATTTGTTCTACCATCAATCGAATATGCTGAAATCTGTATCTTACCCAATTTTGAAATATTTTGTTGCAACTCATCACATAGTTATATATCTCATATTATATCAATTTCGAAATGGACATAAACAATTGAAAGAGTATACCATAAAAATGGTAATGATAAAAAATATTATATAACATTTTAAACTGTATCCTTTTCATAGCATTTGAGACTCCAGAATATATGAGTGTACTAGAGTCCCAGATTCCCATTTAGGTTTGACAATGTCTCATCAAACATTCAATGAATAATGAATTGAAGTAATAATAATAATGACATAGCATTTCACTTCGTAGAAACACGTATACCATCAAAGACTATTTTGGATTTCAAGGAAAATTGTTGATACTGTAGAAGACGTGGATCAACGATAAAAAAGCCATTCGCTTCAAAAATGCATTCAAAATCTTGTGAATAGGTTATATCAATTGATGAAATATTATGGTGTACACAAGATGATGCAGCCATGAGCTTTCCAAGAACAATCTAATTCAACAATAATTTGACTTGGTCATTCTGTGCATCTTATATAGACCTACTGAAGAAATCTAATGGAACGGAGTGAGGAGCATTGAAAAAATGATTTTTCTGCAAGATGAAATATATGTAAATTTGTGTCAGCATTATTTTCTTCTCCTGTGAATTATAAAGTGAACGCTGAAGTTAAAATCACTGTTGCATGAATCCACCAGTCACTGAAAAGTGATGAATTGACTGGATGCG